>DVZL01002679.1:0-15080 GCA_018236625.1 Lasaia peninsularis
CTAAAGCCTTCCTCGATAAATGGTCTATTCAACACAAAAAGAATTTTTCAATTCGAACCAGTAGTTCCAAAGATTAGCGCGTTCAAAGAAACAAACAAACAAACTCTTCCGCTTTATAATATTAGTATAGATTATATTGCATGTTTCAGTGTATTTAGAGTTGTACAAAATAATGTTCCCAGTATCATATGGATATCAGTTCAGTTTGGATTGTTATCACTTTTAATTTATTCAGCGTGAATACGGTACGTTCAACGGTAATTTAAAAAAAACAAACCATTACAAGAATTTTAATGATTGCTTTGGTTTAAAACATCTCAATTAGATATTCCATTTATTTTATTGGCAGACAGCTAATGTAATAAGGAACGGCTTAGGCTACTTTTATTTTAGAAATGTATAAAGTTAATTGATTAAATAGAAACGCAAACGAAGTAGGGGGCACAGCTAGTACACCATAAACGGCTTTAAGAAATATATTGGATTTAACATATTTTTTCCTCTACAGTCTTATAATATGTATATAAGGATATAATTAAAGATATTAATCTACTTCTTGTCCAATGAACAAATTAATTTCATTGATCAATAAACCTATATACGAGTACGTAATGATAAAAATTAAAGCTAGAGGTTCAGCTATTGTAGTATAGGGCTGTTGTGTAAAATGGCTAAAGCCAAAGTAATTAAAATGAAAGTTAAACCAAAGACAAAAAATACAAATGTTATAAATTATGTTTGGCATATGTTAAAACCGTTGACAGTGGCCGAATATGTCTGTGGTATATTTAAATATCGAATGGTAAACGAAAATCTGTTGAGTCCAAGCAGAATTATGAAAACTATTGGAATTGCAACAGTTCTGGTTTGCGGGTTTTCACATCTTCTTAGTCTAATTATATTTATTTATCACCAAAAAAATATTTTTAGAGGCTGTATTTTCACAATAACACCAATAGAATATATGATATCATGCACAGTATGTATGTTTCACAGTAAGAAACATATTCATCTGATGAAAGCCGTTGGGCGAATTATTTTTATACTAAACAATCACAATAACTACATTATGCTCGAAATGATGCGAAACAAAATATTAATGAGATCGTGTCTTTGTTTCTTACTATTAAATGCTTCTTTGTTAGTATTTCTATTTTGGACGTATGATGTTCATATTGCACTAAAAATAATATTGATTATAATATGTAATAGTAGTCAGCTCATATTATTTGCTTTTAGTGTGTATATAACGATCATAATAGACATGCTTAAAGCCATAAAGAATAATGTAAAAACAGTAAATAAAAATGTTGAATCACTTTTGTGTAAAAAAGAATTAAATAGAGCTTCTACTGAAGAAACTGTGGATGACGATGTGGCGAATAATATAAAAGACACAACTTTGGCATTCGCTACCGTGGGAGAGACCTGTGTGCTTGTCAACCAAAATTTTAATACGTCTTTATTCATGCTTGTCTTTAGTACATTTATGTTTATTCTATTATGTCTTTGGGAGTGTATCAATTATTATAAAACAAAATGCGATCTAGTTACGGTAGTATATATTGTAATTTTTATAACACATAAAATTGGTTTCCTAGTGTATATATCAATAATTTGTGGGTTGATTGCTTCTGAGTGTAAAAAAATCCAGGTATATGTTAATAATCTTGTAATAAATTACAATTTATCAACGAAAATACGACTTTATGCTAAGATATTAGCAGAGGCAATTGAGATTTGGAACCTGGATGTCCGTGTTTTTGACATATTTTTCATAAACCCACAACTGATATTAACTTTTGCTGGAATGAGCACCACTTACCTTATACTTTTTGTTCAAGTGTTCCATTTAGTATATATACATTGTATAATAAAAGTATACACTATTATATTTTTGTTCTTAGTATTATAATTTAGTAATAAATACACACAAGGGGAATAATTTCTAATTTGTTAATTAGATTTTATTTATCTTCCTCTGTTTTGGCATCATTAGTTTTTTGTTTTTGTATTTTCTTTATCCTAAGTTACTTGTAAAATCTATATTTTCATATGTGGTTGTGTAGTATCTTTTTTATTCCTGTTGTATTATTACATGTGAGCAATAAAGTGTTGAATCAATGAATAGAATAATTTAATCGACTATCCTATTGATATTAAAAATGCGAAAGTTTAAAAGCTTGGATGTATGTTTGTTACTCTTTCACTACAAACTACTGGACGGATTAAAATGAAACTTTACAGTAATGTAGCTTATATATGATTATAAAACATAAGCTATTTTTAAACGACTACGTTAAAAAGAGGGTAGGTTTTATGCAATAAGTATAAGTCGGAATCTCTAGATGTTAAGAAACCTTAAGCTTCATGGTCAGGAGACCAAAATAACAAAAGTCATACGCAATAGCGTATTGACAATTATAATCTGTTTGCCAATGCTGTTACTTTTAATTATAATAATACTACTACATTTTGTCATAATATTATACACTAACTAGAGTCGGGGCTGCTTATATTTAGCTTGATCACAATGTTCGACCGGAGCCTAAGTATAGAGGAGTTCAGCTTGACGACTAAAATATTGAAAATATTACTCTGGTGACAACAGTAGTCAAACTCAGGCACTTAGACGATGAAGACGATGATGGAAAAGCATTAGTAGTAAAAGGTATAGTAACGCGCTTTTGTCAACAAGGTCATTTTCTTTATCTTTATTGTTAAAATATACTGTATTTATAAAGATAACAAAAATAGTAGTAATAATTTGTTAAAAATTGATGTTGATTATTTACAAAAAAAAGTTTCCAATATATTTATTCATGCGTTTTTGTATAAATAACAGTTTTGGCATATTTAAAAGTTGAAAAACTAAAAAAAGTACCTTTGAGTTACTTTTAAAAACATTATTTAATATTTTTCTTTTGGAAGAACTGCGTTCTATAAAATAAAACTTCTGACCAAAATTCGTCTATACCAGAAAATAATTGCCATTGTACCGTTGTATTTTATATACCTACATAATATAAATCTTCCTCTAGAATCACTGTATTAAAAAAACCACATCGAAAACCGTTGGTTTTTAAAGATCTAAGTATACGTAAGGATAGACAGGAATGGACAACAACTTGGTTTTATACTATGTGAAGTCATTCATTATTTTACAATCTTATAGGTACTTATCGTATATTGATATATCTAAAGATTATACACTGTTTCCAGTTTAACTAAAACATATTTATAGAATTAGCTCTTGAACAGTTTTTTTATAATTATACGCGCATGTAGACATAAGTATTTAAGACGTTATTTGTTGTGCAATACCCAAATCAATATTGATTCTCAAACACCTCTATGGTATTGGACATTGTTAGAAGTTCAAGTGTAGTAGTAGAAGGTGGTTGTTTTGAAATGGGGAAAGCAAAAGTGATTAAAATAAAAGATAAACCAAAAATAGCAAATAAAAAGGAATTACATTATTTCTGGAGTATGTTAAAACCGTTGACGGCCGTCGAATATATTTTTTGTGTATTTAAGTACCGAATGGAAAATGGAAATTTATTGAGCCCAAGCAGAGTCATGAAAACTCTAGGAATTCTTATAGTTTTCGTGTGCGTGTCTCCACAACTAATTAGTATAGTTTTTAAAATGATGGACTTATATGCAAAAACATATTCGAATATGCATATACTTACTGGCTGTATTATTGCAATGACACCAATAGAATACATGATAACAGTAGCACTGTGTATGTGTCACAGTGAAAAATATATTCTTGTGATGAAAGCTATTGCACGGATTATTTGTTTGCTAGACAATCAAAATTACTGCATTATGCTCAAGATGGCGCGAAACAAAATATTAATCAAAATGAGTTTAACCCTATTTATTCTAAACGCTTCTATGTTAATAGCTTTAGGGCCAAGTGATATCAATGTTGCAATGAAATTGATTATATTTGCAGTTTTTAATGGTAGACACATGTCTGTGTTTGCTTTTAGTGTGTATGTAATAATAATGGTAGAAATTCTTAAAATGATAAAAATGAATATAAAAACAGCAAAGAAAAAACTTTTAAACGTTGCTACTGAAGAAACTTTGAGTAGTGATATCTTAAATAATATTAGAGACACAACTTTAGCCTTCGCTACCGTGGGGGAAACCTGTGCGCTTGTCAACCAAATTTTCAATACATCTTTATTCATGTTTGTCTTTAGTACATTTATGAATATTCTGTTATGCCTTTGGGAGTGTATCGTTTATTATCACACACAACCCAATCTTAATGTTTTTGTATCGATTTTAATATTTAATTCACATAAAATTCTCTTTTTCGTGTATATATCATTCAATTGTGAATTTTTAATTAGGGAGCGCAAAAAAATACAAGTTTGTGCTAATGAATTAATCATAAACTGTAATTTATCAAACGAAATACGACTTCAAGTTAAGTTTTTGTTAGAAGCTATTAAAATTTGGACTCTAGATATATGTATTTTTGATACATTTATTATAAATTCACAATTAATATTGACTTTTGTGGGATTAAGCACTACATATCTTATACTTTTTGTTCAAGTATTTCATTTGATATAAACTAATATCGAAGTAACCAGACATTTCATAGACAAAATATTAAACAATAAAAATATGGAAGTCTGAAATAGTTAGTTGTAAGTAAATAAGTTGTGGACAACGGAGTAAGTCATACTGTAAGTAACATGTTTGAATGTAATTATTTCTAGTAATGCAACATTGTAATCGTTTATTGGTCCAAATAAAATTTAATTAAAAAGTAAACACCTGGTAATTTTACAAATGCGATTGATTACATTTTGCGTGATAAATGCCTATTTGTAAGTAAATTTTATGATACAGATTCATCATGCATTGAAAATAATATTTATGTAATATGTTTTAATAGATTTTTGTAAGGCTTCAGTGTGTAGAATTAGACACATGTCGTTTACTTTTTGTGTGTACTTAACGATAATGATAGGTATATAGGATAGGATAGATAAATAAAACTTCAAGCTGTGATATTGATAGAAGTGACTAAGATTTGAAATCCGAATAAATTAATTGTTTGTAATATATTATTCATAAATAGTATCTAATACTTTTAAACATGCAATTCTTGAATACACCTATATATTTTTAAATATTTATTTATTTATACCGGCGATCTCGGAAACCTCTAACGGTAATTTGGTACCTAGAGGTTTTTTGGGGTAAAAATTGATCTATGTAGATCTCGGTCCTAAATTGCGAAAATTACGAAATCTATATAATACAATTCTGTCGGTAGCACTTGGTGTAAAATAGTACCGACTCCAGTTTCGTAGACTTACTAGACTTACCCCTTTTTTTCAAGTAGGCGATAGCTTATTACACTGACAAAAAAGAACCACCGAGCCAAGCTTGGTTGCCCAGATACTTAACATTTATAGGATTAACCGTCACATATCTTATAATTATAGTTCAAGTATTTAATCATGCACGTAAAAGTTTTAATTGAAATTAGAACAAAAAATAAAAGCTTATATATGAATAACAAATTTATTAAAAAGTATACGAAAAAATATTACGTGATTTTAAATGTTGGTAGGCATAAAAAATCCTATAAAAGTATGGTTTGTTCAACAGAAGTGGAATAAACACTTCCATCGGTGGTTTCGGTGTAGCCATAAATAATGCAGTAATAGTGTCGGTAACTGGGCCAGAGGTGTATGCGCTTACATCAAAGCAGCCGCTTGCTGTGTTGCAATCTGGACATTCTGTTTACTGCACCGACGTATTGATCATTCTAACAGTTGATGTTCTAGTTAATAGAGAGGTTGATAGATCTAGACTATCTACGTCTGAGATAATATATAAGTGTATTTATATAGAAAATGTCTTTCATTTCAATCAAATACGGACAAACACCAAAGTTAAGAAATACGTTGTAGCAAGAATATCTGACTACTTTGCAAGAATAGCATTATTACTTTTGTACACTAAAGATTTATGGGATCAGACAGCAGACAAGCACAAGCACAAGCACACCATAGATGTTGTAGAGTGTGTCACTCCGAACTTTTTAGACTAACATTTACATGCTTTAGAGTAACATACTTTTTGATTTATCAATTCAAAAACATTCTAACTTTATATAGATACTCTAGATCAGACAGGTTTTAGGATTCTAAATGAAATTAACATTACAAACCACAGACGTAAATATATTTTAACTAATACCGTAAATAAACCAAAACCGTAGGTACATTAGATTGTATCTTGAACAATATCATTCAGAATTCATCGCTAATGGCAATTTGTAAGGAAATTATCGTAAAGTAAGTAAAATCTTAAGCATCTAGGGCTGCCACTTATCGTTTAACAAAACATTTAAACGATTTCGATTTAATGGATTTAGTTTTAGATAAGATTTTTCTATATGAAGTATATCAAATCAAAAACAGTATAACCTATCAAAATATTTTACAGTGTAGTGATGACTTCTAAATTATATTTGAGGAATTGTGATAAAATAAAAATATGACTGAACTAAATAAAAACAGGATAATATTATCCCCTAAATTAAGTAACTCATTCTTATATCAACAGATATAGAAGGGGGATAAAACTTGGATGAATAGATGAATAGAACTCATAAGAAGATTTTTTTATTATATTATAAGGTAAACAAGCAGACGGATTTTCTGATGGTAAGAAATACACGTCGCCTATTCACACCAAAGGTGGAAATGGTGCGTTGCCAACCTGAGGCTAGGATGGTAAACCTCTTGCGTGTGAAAGTTTACCGGCTACTCTGCCCTCCAAACCAGAACACGACAATGGCGAGCACTGACGCTATTGTAGCAGGAAAGTAAATCTACTTTGTACATGAATGTTTCTATAAGTCTCAACTCATATTTAAACAGAATACGTCTTATTATTATTATAACATTAATAGCCATTAGCAATTTTAAAAAGTCATCTCACAGCCCCACATCACGTAAAAATTTGAGACAACTAGGTTTATTATATTTAATGTAACAAAACTAAACATTTCATTCAGAATGAATTAGGAGTTAAATACAGATATGACATTTTTTTTAATTTATATTTATGTAATTATTATATTATGTATGTACACATGCACAATTTAGGAAATAAAGACATAGTGGCAACCCTGTGAAATATTTTAACTGGTAAATATTTGGATTAGATGTTTTTTGAGATAGTAATATTATTGAGAACGAATCAGGGACATTCAGAGAACAGTTTGTTTTGGTTCAGTATCATAATGGCCGAAATTATTTGAATTTAGCAAGGTGCTTATCGTGTCATAAACATTATTTTTATCGCTTTGTTGGTAACAAAATACATTTTATTTTGGATGTACATTTATTTATATTGCGACTTATGCTGGTATTTCTTGTATGAGGTGTTATTTATTTTTTTAAGGCTTTATATGATAATTACTTCCATAATATCTGCTGGATAGTGCTTTAGGTAGTCCAGGTTCTGACCCCGCCGTGTGCCAATGAGTTTTAAAACTTACTAGCTACCCACCCCGGCTTCGCACGGGTATACTATATGTGTTATATACATAAAAACCTTTTATTAACCTTCTTGAATCGCTCTATATATTAGAAAAAACTACATCAAATTCCCTTGCTTAGTTTTAAATATTTAAGCATACATATGGACAGACAAAAAGAAGTGACTTTGTTTTATAATAATATGTAATGATGTACATTTTCTGAGAGCTCTTAAGGTGAAAGTAATCATCATGAGGAAACATGGATTCGCGTATTTGAATTCAACTATTTCAGGATTGTGTCTGGTTTTTCTTCTGGGTTACAGAAATCAGATGGCAGTCGTTATGTATTAAAAATGGCGTCCTTTTCAAATCGCTTAGTTTAGGTAGGTACGGTTATATTACCATCATTTGACATAGAAACGGGTTATGATTTATAAGAAAACGGGAATGGATTAGGTGGCGAGCTTAGAACCATATGTAGTAAGAAGTTTATACTGTAGGATGAAGAAACTTCGTCCGCGTTTTTATTTCATTATTTTATTTTATTCATTTCCAAAATAAATGTAGCCTAAGCTACTCCTGATTACATTAGCTGTCTGCCAGAGAAGGTCCCGTCAAAATCGGTGCAGCCGTTTCAGAGATTAGCGGGTACACTAAAACTTTATGATATGGTACTAAAGTTCAAATTGACTTATAAGTATCATTACGAATCTTCTGTATGGAAAATAGAAAAGTGTTGGTTTTAGACTTTTTCAGGCATTTTTTTATATAAATGTCACTCGTAAGAACAACTCTCGTACTTCAAGAAATATTATAAAAAGACATTTAGCGATTAATTTTTATTATATAGAAGAGATATTTACAAAAAGCAAAGTTTTCAAAAAGGCGTTTTCCTACGCGCGGAATGAGATACCTTTTTTCAATGTGTTTTTAGTCATTGTTTTGATTAGTTTAAGGAGGTCCCGCGTTCGATGTTATTGGCTTAATGTTTTTTTTATTTTTGGAAATCGCACGAGAAGATAGTTTCAACTTGAACAAAAATAAGTTAAAAGGCAAAAAAAGATTTTTAGAAAAACCTTTTATTATTTATCGAGGTGCTCTCAACGAGCCTTTTCATTTGATACCCATATTGTAGAAGTGCTTTGAATACTACTATTCCGACATCTTGGTTGATCCACCATATTGGATTTAGAATGATGTACTACCTTATCGTGCATTGTCATCCAAACTAAACATATATACAATATTTTAGCTCAATCGGATAAGGATATTTACTTCAAAATTAAATTCTAAGATTCCACCCGAATATACGTACTTCTAGTTATATACGTACAATGCAAGTAAAACAAAAGCTTTTAATAAAAATTACAAAATAATCTTACAGTTTCAATTGTTTATTATTTTGTCAATACAAATTGCTTTTGATATTACAGAAATTTGGTAAAGCGTGGGTTTGCGTTAATAACTTTTATCGAAAATAATGATGATGTTACTCTGAACTTTACCAATTAAAAAATACCTTTAATAAGTTACATAATCAAAAAGAAGTCTCATGGGTATCGATTTAGTTAGAAAGAAATTGCATCCATCTTATTGGCAAAACCGTTAGAAACTGCTAGTTAATATCTTTTCGAAAATGTAACGGCATAAACTACATATTAACATCAAATGTTTTAACGACATTAACATCAAGTATTTTAATAGACAACTACTTAAAAACGACTAAATTTAATGGTTTCCCTGCTGATGCTATAAAAATATGAAAAATCGGTATGTGTAGCGTAGGTGTAACTTTTACGTTTCACAAATATCTTCCCGTCATAAAAACACGAAATGATCGACGATAAAACACCAAGTTAAAACACGTTAGTAATTTGAAACTAACATTTTGTGCAACCAAACTATTGGTTTGTTAAATACATTATAGGTGGGATAACACAAATATTTATGGTAATCCGTGTATATTGGTGGCACCGATTCGTACGGTACGTGTTGTGGTAATAGATAAACAGCACTAGAAATAGTTACAGTTGCGCAGGCGCACTGTAACATTCAATTGGTCCAACAAATTGTATGCCATGTTTCAGAAAATATGCACTTAGATCGTGCGTTAATTTTATCTTTAAAATAGATAATATCTATGAGATTTATAAAATTAAACAAAACTTAAACTTCAATATATCTAAATATAATATTTAAAACATTTACATAATCCTGTTCAAATAAGTCAAAATACGTGCTCTGTTAAGAGGTGACTCTTGCGAGACTTATCCTCCAGTTAGGTGCGTAATTGCTAATAGGCGTCATTGCTATTAATATGCAGGTTAAGGCATTGTTTTGAGTTGTTGTATCAGAAGTAGCTATTAATGTATAGTCAAAATAAATATCAGTTTGAAATTTATTACAGAAATCATATTTATTTAAATATATTTTTTATTTTTACGTGTATTTGTGTGCAATAAAGTATTAATTCAATTTAATACCGAGAAATATAATGCAAAAATTTATATGAATTCTTTCTTCACATGGTATAAAACCACAGTCCAAACAAGAAAATTGAAAAGCTATTTAAATGTTATCTATAACAATAAATAAAATTTAAGTAACTGTTTGTTAAATTATAAAATATATACAAATAAACAGTTTTCAGAACTTTTGTCTGCGACCGATTTTGACGGGATTTTCACTGGCAGATAGCTAATGCAATTAAGAGTAACTTAGGCAACTTAAAACTAAACTCAAAAGCAAACAAAATCTCGGCCACAGCTAAAATGAGATATAAGCCAGATAAACATTTAAGTATTTTTTATGGGATAAGACAGCGAACAGGCACAAATATGTTGTAGGTGCGTCACTGCCTTAAGATCTAGCTGTTACCGGCTACGCTACCCTCCGAACCGAAACACGACAAAGTCGTTATGGTGGCAGGAATAGGTAGAGTAGTGGATCCCTACCCGGACGAGTTAAAGTTAACGGCCTAGTTAACCTATGCTTGCCTCTTACGAGTTGTCTGGTAGGAAGGACTCATATTTATAAATTACCAAGTGATTAGAGTAATCTGTAAGTTTGCAAGAAAGTTGTTTATAGAAAGGTTAATTAATTTGAGATTGCACACTTTCGCACTATTACTCGTATTTTAATTATATCCTGGCTTAATAACCATGTTATTACATGAAATGTAGATTTATAATTAAATCGTTTACTGCTTTATAACATCAGTTTAAGAGTTGGTTTCACTGAATTATTTTTAACAACAACTGGCTATCTACTAGATTTTTTTATGATAATGGTAGGCAAACAAGCAGACGGATTTCCTGATGGTAAGTAATGTGAAAATAGTGCGTTGCCAACCTGAAGCTGGGATGGTAAACCTCTTGCGTGTGTAAGTTTACCGGCTATCCTACCCTCCACACCAGACACCAGAACACGAGCAGTGACGATATTGTGACAGGAACAGGCAACGCGGTAGTACCAATCCGGGCGAGTCGTTGCAAGACTATACCGCCTTGTCAATGTCACAGTGTTGGTGACAATAGACCCTGTGCTCGCCTCTTACGAGCTGCCTGAGTGGAAGGCGGTTGGCCTATTCTACAACGGAACCCGGACCAACACGGGGAAATTACTAAATAATTCTAAATAATATATAAAAAGGATAATTTACTAAAGCTCCGCCATGTACCACCAATACCAAAGTATGTAATACCAATTAGTTTCGTGTTGGTCCTGGTCCTTTGTGTAGAATAGGCCTTCTGCCTCGTAAGAAGCGAGCATAGGTTAATAAGGTAATTCACAAGAAGACCACTGGTGGTAGAGTGCTTTGCAGTAACTCGCTAGGGTAGTGATCCACCACCCTACCTATTCCTGCCGCTATAATGACATTGTGTTTTGTTTCGGAGGGTAGCCGGTAGACCTACACATAAGGTCTAACAGACGTATCACATACAGTGAAGCACCTACGACATCTCTGGTGTCTCTTACCATCAAGTGACTCGTGGGCTTGTTTGCTGTCTTATCCCATAAAAAAAACTTAAGTATATACTGAGTGCTCTTACGGTGAAGGAAAATATCGTAAGGAAACCCGGGATTTATTGGCATTGGTTTATCGTGGGTGCATATGTACCTCTACTTACCCTTTCAGGGATATGACGATGATGATAGGCACATTAGGTCTCTTCGATGATAATAATTTACATAATATGTCATAATGGAGGTATTTTGATTTTTTAATAAAAATAGGGTCTCGGTGGCCTAGTGGTTTGCGCTTTGGACGTTCCGTACCATTATCTATAAAAACGAAAAAAAAACACATTTGTTGTGTGGGAATAAAATGGATAGGTACAAAACCTATCTATTTTATTCAATTTTTAGTATTTTTTTTATATCGGCAACAGAAATACATTATCTGTGAAAATTTTAACTGTCTAGCTGTCATGGTTCATTGGATACATCCTGGTGATAGGCAGACAGACGGACAGCGAAGTCTTAGTAATAGGGTTCCTTGTTTTTCTATTTCGGTGCGAAAAAAAGATTGTCAATTTTTTCAATATATTTTCCTAGCTAACACTTTACTTGGATGCGGTGAAACGGTTCTAATTTTCGTGTTTTAATTATAATCTGCGCCTGCTCATAATTGAGTTTGAATGCAAACTGTATTAGATCGATATCTTTTAAAATATTATAATCGATTAACGTAGGTTGGAGATTTATGTTTTAATATAGTTATTTATTATCGAGATCTATATAAAAGGAACTCTCGTGTTAATTAATTCCAGTTAAAGAAGCTTCTTCTTCAATAATATAAAAATTGTCTCATGCAAGGCTATGTTAGTCCGGGTCCTCTGTGTAGAATAGATCAACTGCCTTCCTACTAGGCAGCTCGTAAGAGGCAAGCATAGGTTAACTGGGTCATTACCAACATGACCACTGATAGAGTGCTGTGCAGGAACTCCCCCGAGTAGGCATCAACCGCCTTATCTTACCGTCTAGACTTTACCGTCTAGAGGTTACAGTAGCTTGACCTCAGGGTAAAGACGCTCCTACTACTTCTATGGTGCCTATAGGTCTCGGTTGTCTCTTACCATCAGAAGATCCATGTGCTTGTTCCTTAAAATTGTCAGAAGATATCAAGTCAGCTACCTAATCTAGGGGATTTGACAAGAATGCCAGTTTTTACACAGAGCGACTGCCATCTGACCTCTACAACTCAGAGAAAAAAAAAGTGAAAGAAAACCCAATGCAGATATTAAGATATTATGTCACCACTATTTTATCAATGGTTTTAAAATAGTTTTTAGGCTTTCGTATCAGGAAAAACGGGTTTCTATTAATAATACACTTAAATGTTTTTCAGATTATTATGAGTAAGCATTACATTGCCCGGGATTGGAATATGCCCGAAGTGGCGATAGGCTTGCCACCAGTCACATCAGGGCCTTACTAGGTACCTTGGCTAATCGAGGGAGTTCTAGTATATCTACTGGACTTATGAGTCGTGGAAATACTAGCACACCTCTGCCTACCCCTTCGAGAATAATAGGCGTGAAGGTACTTTTTTTCATTAATAAGACTCCGCTGTCCGTCCGACAGTATTTGGTGAAATTAGGTTTATTCAAATTTCAACCCAAATAATAAATAAAATAAAATGCTTAATACGCCGTTACGATGTAATAAACATATTCTGAAACCAAATATTTAGATAAATCAAAATACGTATTTAAATATTATGATACTAAAGGTAGGATTTACATTTGATATTAATTAATCATATTACCATTTCGTATATAATAAATGTTAATCTAAGATCTTTAATTATTAAACCTGTTTAGTATGTAAACTAATATGGGGTTCTATTTTAGTTTCCTAGATAACTTTACTTGCTCTGGTGTATTCTGATTCCGGCGATTTTATTTCATAACTAGCTGCCCGGCCCGGCTTCGCACGGTTAGTTTGTAGTTGACACAATGACAGCAGCGCCACCTACTGGGTCCAATTGTATTTTTAAATCATACAGAAAACCATCGACACATAGAATTGCAAGCCCATCGGTTGGGTCATTTAAAAGTTATGTGAAATAAATAAGTACGGAAAGATTATAATTCTTACCAACCGTTCTCCCATTATCCGTTTTCTCGTAGGAATTAAGTATTTTTCTGCGGTAAAAATAGTCCTTGGGGAAATCTCGGCTTCTATTGGTAAAAGAATTTTCTAAATCGGTCCAGTAGTTTCGGAGATTATTCGATACAAACAATCAAATCTTTCCTCTTTATAATATTAGTAGAATAGATACATTATGATGACTCATTTGAAGGTTAAAGATACGGTTTTCAGGGAGTTTAATAAATTGCTTCTGTGGTGTAACGGTACAGGTGTCGCCTGCTAAGACCGTTTGCTACGTTGGGTCCCGGGTTAAATTTCCAGGTCGGGCAACTTTCCTAAACGTTTTTCAGTTTTTTTCTAAGTAAGCAGCTTCGGGCACATTCCAATTCCCGAAATGGCGATAGGCTTGCCATCCTTAGATCATTTAGTAATGGATAAGCGACGCAGACAATACTTCTAACATAAAAATCTGCCAATTTTGGTGCGGGGAAGGGTAACTACTACATTATAACAGAGCACACATTTACAAAAATAATTTTCATAATTACAAATTCACACTTATACACTACCTTATTTTTTTGCACACAATTAAACGCCTTAACCAAATGTGTAATTATAAGGTAATAAAACACTCTAATACAAAGGAGAGGGGAAATTTGAGACTTTTTTTAGGGATATACGTTATTTGAATATGAATCTTAAGACGTGTAATTAAAGTATTCAATTGGTAAACTATAAATTTGCTAGACTCTTGTCAAGAGTATAATGTCGTATAGTCGAATTTTTATTATTTGAGTATTGATCATATTACAGATCGATAAGGTACAAAATAGATTGAAATCGAAAGAAATCGGTGACTGACAGGTGACTCGATTATTGTTTTAAACTCGATCTAAATCGATATTACATCGATATTTTTGAAATTTCATTAAAATTGTAATAATACGTTACGTTACGTTATAATTTCATCTTTTTGTAGATTTGAAGTGTTTTATCTTTCTTTACACGAGTTAATCGCACAAAATGGCATTTTTAACGGAGCGCTCACGGATGTCCTTTCGATACTTCACCGAGTCATTAAATGGGTTTAAATCGATTACGCGAACAGTTTTTACAAACGCGTTAGATCGTATGATCTCATACCTCGGCAGAGTGGAATGCGTACGTAAGGATGTTATAGCCGATTGACTTGGAGTTTGATTAATGAATCACACTATAATAAGCGGGTCTCTTAAATATTACGTATATTCCTTAACCGCCTTATTGTAACCATTTTATGATGTTTGCACTAGAGGAGAAATGCAGAATAAAGACAGATGATATTGTACAAATTGTATATTTATAATCTATGAAAATCCGCTTAAACTAAAGTCTATTTTTTTTATCTCAGAGACTAAATTGACATTAGCAATGTTGCAAGTTTTTTGCGATTCTTAAATAGTGTTGTGCCATT
>DVZL01002680.1:0-15079 GCA_018236625.1 Lasaia peninsularis
AAAATCATAAATTTCGAATTATTTCTCTTTGATTAGACGTGCGATATGTATTTTCGAATTTGGCGCTTCTTTTTAAATTTTCCCTGTAGCTACGGTGGCGCCACCCTTATTTATGCGTTTTGACGGACATATTTTCATATTACAGATGTTCCTCCTTATCTACACCCTCCATAAAGGAAACAAAAGAACAAAAGAACTTTTAGTCCTATCAGTTAGTTTGTCTGTGACTATTCTACAGACGTTTAGTCTATACCTCGGAATGTTTCGATTAAAAGTCATGTAAGTTATTATGTCCTACTAATTCGACATGACTAAAATGTTTTATATCTTTTGTTTTTTATTCAATTGGACAATAACCTAAAAAAATTAATTAACGTCCAGGTGAATTAATTACCACCAATGTTAAAGAGACGATTATTATATTGTGATAAATTTTGGGTTTCTACTTTAGGTAACTATATTGCAGAATTCTCACAAACATATTATTATAACTCATATTAAAATTTATTGTGGACTGCTAAGGTTGAGAGGAATAAAATGAGGGTTATTTGAACGCAACTGGTAGGGAAGGAAAGAAAGGAAGTTTTAACATATGATCCCAATGTTGATTTGGTATAAGCTAAGTCTAGACGCTACTAACCACTATGCATTCAAAAGTATTATGCTTTTGTTAGATACAAAGACTGAAAATGATACGTGTCGAATAAATAACAGATTGTGTGAGAATAATCATGAAATGCATGATTAATAAATAAAAATAGCTATTAATGGAGTACAAACATACTGGTAACACTCATGTACCCGTTGTATTTATTCATCGGGCTATCACTATAGAGGGGATGTTCGGTATAACTTTCTGAAGTGAATTATGAATGTATTAGCGCTTCATTGAATATAATATTACATAATATACATATATTCCGTGCATCAAAATTTTATTCCTATAAGTAATGTCCTTAAAGCTATTTAGATTCTGTATTTTTATTATTGTAATTATTATTAAGTTTTTTTTTATTACGGGCACTAATTTCGAACACATTTTTGATATTCGTCCGTGGCCGCACTTTTTAGTGACCTTTATGTTTTTATTTGTGCTAAATTTAGAGTTCTGGATATGAAATACGCAAAAATATATTAAGAACTTCCGAGGTTCGAAACTTGTATGCGCTTCTCATAATATGTTGTTTAAAAGTGACCTCTCTATGAGTGATAGTAGCTCGATGATACCTAATAATTTACAAATATTTATTTAGGTGCTAGTTGATTGTGAAATATCTTATGAACAAAGTTACGGTTATTGGTGTTAGAATAACAAATATTAAAGGTAATAATAGTAAAATTATCTTAAAATTGTAAATAGTTCTTTATTCCACTATTAGCGAAAATGTGTTTAGATTTCAATGTATCAAAGGCATTCACTCTCATAGAGGTAATAAGTGTAAACTATTGTAATACTTGATACATTAATCATCTTATATGACTTGATACGTATTACGATACTATTGCACCAGTGGGGGTCGTAAAATATGTCTTATTAAAATTCATAAAATTCAAGAAGTTTACATACAAAGTATTCAATGCAAATATAAGTATTGTAAATAATTATTGCTTCTAGTTGAAAATTTAGGTTATATTTTATTTAAAGGCTCAATACATTCTGTAGGTGGTTGTGTTAGGTAGCAGCTACTATGTGTTAGATAAATAAAATGTGAATGTGTATGTGTTTCTATATGGATGTTGTGATTAACGCGCAATGGCTCACATAGGTCAACTGCAATGTCAAAATTCCGCCATTTTGTGTGGATTAGAAAACAAAATGGTGGCAGTAATTTTTAGCGCGGGAAATATGTTATACCTTATGATACCGTTAACGAAGATTTAAAACTTACCCAGTCTCATTTTGATCAAACTTTTTGATATTAATGTATTATGAAATTCGAAATAAAAATTAAGTCTCATCAATTTTTTCGTCTATACACACATTTAAACAGTGACAATTGATTTACCTGTAGTTCCTAAAATGATTCTGTGAGCCATTGTATAAATTAACTATATATTCGGCCGCAGCAGTGATATTTAACATTGAATGCTGAGCGAATGTTAAATATATTTTATTGCATATGCATGTCGTTTGACTGCAACAATATAGACTTATAGTTTTCTTGGATTGATAAATCCAAGTATCTGTGTTCATGTATTAGGTAGGTACTGATAATTTATATTATCGTTGACTTTTCAAGTTTATGGCAACTTATTTTAATATTACGGGCACTAAATTTAAACACGTATTTGATTTTCGACAGATCTTAATTGGCCAGGAAGTAAATTTTTATTTTATTTTTGCTAAAATATTTTTAATAATAAACAATAATAAGTTTAATAATTGATAATGTTTACTGAGGACGTGTGCCAATAAATAATGGGGTAAAGTGAGAAGGGTTGCGGTAATTCTCTCGCTAATAAAGATAACGCAAGAGAAGAGTAAAGACTGGGTCATTTTAGAACTATTCTTTATTGGTACTGCTTATAATTAATGTAGATTAAAAACAATTTTTACTTATTTTTGAATTTTTAATATGCGCTTTCTGGTTAATTTACATTTTTTTAAAGAACAAATGAATTCGGCGCGCCGATGCACATACGTTTTTTGAATAGAATTCAGCTTTTTTTATAATACTTTTTCATACTCGTTTTATTTTACGCATTTGTATTTGGTTGACATTCTGGCGCCGAGTTATTTTGTTGTATAAAAAAATTATGCTCTTTTTTATCTAAATATTTGTTATATTCGATTTAGTCTTTGTTATTTTCAATTTGGTCGTTGTTATATATTTATATATTGTAATAAAATCCCTAGTAACTATATTTAATTCGACTTCGTCCAATATTTTTCACTTGAAACAGGTTTTTATAATTATTTTCATAGTTCAAGTATATTTAGACTATTATACTTTTTGTACGATAAGATTTTGAGGTGTTAGACTATATTAGTTTTTATAAGACTGTTTAATATAGTATTATGTTTGTCTCTCGAATATTATATTAGAACATAATCATTCCACCGAACTAGTATGTTAAATGAGTATTTCAAAATTATGTTATTTAGATATGAAAGTTACGTTCGGATTGAATTTTCTTCGACATGTCATGGTTGCGCTACAGAGAAATACTTTATATTAGTTGTGGCAAAAGTTTCAGACTTAGTATAATTACTATTCGGTCTTATAAGGCGCTGATTTTGGTTTTTTTTTTTATTGTACGAGTAATAAAATCGTTTATACATTTTAATACTCATAATGAAAATTTTCCCAAAAGCTATTAAAATATAGATTTGTTTTATGTGATTTATTATATAAATTCAAATAGGTACCTAACATAACGTGTAAACCTCATGTGCCAGCAAAGTAATTGATTTTTATATTTATTTACTAATATAATATAATTTTATATGAGTACGCAATGTTCATTTTGTGTGCAAGAGATATTAATAAAATAAATATATCTGGGCTAATTACACTTATTGATATATCCCCGATGTGAACCATTCGTATGTTTGTGCTGTGGGTGTTAGACAACGATTCTAATAGGTACAAGCCAGAAAATGTGCAGGAGCCGGAAATACAGGCATCTATTTTCATGATACAAATGCGTCGTCGGGGGTCGAACCAAAGCCCCGTGGTCGCTCATTTGCGTTATATGTACGCTAACCCCTAAATCTCTTATCTAAATTGAGAGAATTATCGTTAATTGGAGAGGTTTTCTCTGAAGCATGGCCATATTTTTAGTTCAAGTTTTTAGATGTGCAATTTGTGAATATATTCATTTAATTTTGACATTACTGATATATACTACAGTTAAACTCGTAGTTCAAGTATTTTTACGGTTTATTTTTTTACGGTAGGGAAATAATGTTTTCTATCCCCCGGGCGAAAAGTAACTATTTTTCTTCTGCTGTGCGAAACTAAATTGTCACTTTTCGACTCTGTCGAGTAGAATAATAACATTTTATACATACTTCGGGAAATAAAAAGTAAACCCTCAGATCACATGTTTGTCAAGACAATAACAATCACATGTGATCTGAGGCTTTTCATTTTATTAAGATAATATGATTTAATGTTAACATATTTAAATGTAAATTAATTCAATATGTATGTCAAGAAGTGTAACAGTTTACATTGAAAATGAAACTGATATACACAAATTGCACATAGACAGTGGTGCCTATTCTGCTTTACATTGCCTCAACATACTTCAAATTCTCATAACCAAAACAAAAAGATATAGACTACAGTGTTATCTACACTTAAGAATATATCGAATAGAACTATGTGCTCATTAAATTGACGCGACAGAAATGTATTGTTCCTTTTGTTTTCGTTTAATGTAAATGATAGCAGAATCATTTTCGATGTTATCAAGCAGAATAGCCACCATCGATTACCTATTATGAGTGATGATAGAATCTATTTAGTTTGTATTTGTATTGTTGATAGAAACTAATCCAAGTGTTTGGATGATGACGCACATTTAGAATTGCGTTAAAAAATCCTGAATTTGTCATTGTAAGCCTGCTGGTTTAATATACAATATGTGCTATTTCTGCCATTTATGTTTTACAGAGACTCCACAAAAAGTATCAGTAGAGACACAGGGAGTGGTTTGTCCTAACTAAACAGTATAAAACAAAATCGCTTCCCATTCCTGTCTGTCCGGCTGTCTGTATGTATGCTTAGATCTTAAAACTAGCCAACGGATTTAGATGCGGTTTTTCTAATAGATAGAGTGACTCCAGAGAAAGGTTTATAACGTACAAATATAACCGTGCGAAGCCGGGGAGATTCGAGTTTATTAGCGTAAAACTATTGCAGTTGGACACTAATGATTTACATTTATTACAATATTCTAAAAACATAAACTCATAAGAGTCAACGTTTATTGTTAAGTTTTGCACATATTGTATATTAAAAGTATATATTATAAATACAGGGCCTCTATTTAATTAAATTTTGTATATCATAGTGTATAGTTTGCCAGAGGAATTCATTTCTTAGTATAATGAGTTAAAATATAATTTTTGTTTGTCATGAAGTATTAGACATTTTTAGTATTATAAACATTGTATTCGCTTAAATTCAGTTTTTATATTACACTATATTTGCACATTTTTCTACAAATTATAAGAAACACAAAATCTAATAAAAAGTAATATCTGTATGAAATATGTTTTATTTACTTTTAAACTAGCTGTCCCGGCGAACTTCGTATCACCCGCACTTAAGGGATGAAAATTACATTCAAAATCAAAATAACAAAAAAGCTTTTAAATTTAATTTGATTTATATTAAATTAAATAATTTTTGAACGATGGAACGAACATCAAATATTTGACAGGTATGAATAGTTTCTATGGGGAAATGAAATTGTTATATATGATATGATACTAACGTCACTCAATTGTTTTGCTTTCCCGAACCCCTCCACTAACACTTTATGGTATGGTATTAAAGTTCAAATTGACTTAAGTATTATTACTTATATTTATATGGGAATAGGGGATAGTGTTATTTATAGAGATTTTCAATTTTTTGAATTTCTCTCTGTAATGACCATCCTCGTACTTAAGGAATATTATAAAAAAAAGTATTAGAGAATTCGGTTCAGCTGTTCTCGAGTTTGGCGCTTAGCAACACATTTAACGATTCATTTTTATTTTTTTTTAAGAAGAAAGGTGATTGTTCTAACATTGCTTCAATGTCTACGCCTGTCAAAATGTCACTAGAACTATTTTGCCATCCGTCTCGTTCTTCCTCTAATAGTCTTGAAATTCAAAGTAGATAAAGTATTTCAAGAATAAAGAAATGAATACAGGTATTAGCTTAAGTTTTTTACTACGAGACTTCGTCCGCTTGGAATTTCAAGACACCCATCCTTTGCGGATGTTTATTAAGCTGTATGCAAAACTTTAGTTACATTAGTTTATTGGTCTACAGAAATTAGTAAAACGCTACAACCAATACGAGCAAATTTTCGCAAAACTACTATCCACATTTATTATGACCATAATATAATAATGGTCACGAAATTAATAGGAATCGATCTATCCAGCTCACAGTGATCCTTAAGGCACTTTTCTTTCATCTAGATATAACTCGCATAACGTTTAGTGATTACATTTTATTTAAACAATATCACATTTTAATTTAAGTAGATAGTTATAATTAAGTCCGGCGCGCTAACACTTCGTTGTATCTTTTACTTTTACACCTTTGACATACACTTGAACAATATTTCTGTCGTCACCAACATATATGAATCTTTGTAGGAGGCTCACGGCGTGATCTTGCTCTGATTTTGCGACGGAATATTCGTAATTATCTATTTGGCCATTTGCATGCACATCAACTAGAAGAGCATCAAATTCTTTTCCTGTCTTGAAATTTCCGACAGTGTCATCCAGATACAAAGCTGAAAATTGTGCAAGCTTTTAAATAAGAATGGTAAGCTCTCATGTTGTTCCAGATCCCCTGGGTAGAATAGATCATCTACCTTCCTCCCAGGCAGCTCGTAAAAGGCAAGCATAGGTTAACTGGTTTAACACTTCCAACATGACCGCTATTGGTAGAGAGCTGTGCAGCAACTCGTGCGAGGAGGGATCCACTGCCTTACTTATTTCTGCTGCCATAATGACAATGTCGATTTCCTACACAGAGAGTAAGGTAGACGGTAGACTTGCATATCAGGTCTAACGGGCCGACCACAGGACACACCTACAACATCTATGGTGTCTATATGCCTCCGTGTCTCTTACCATCAAGTTACCCGTGTGTATGTTCATTGTCAAATCCCCAAAAATAAAGAAAAGAAGGAATATTATTTTAATACTGGCTTAAGTATAAAGGGAGAAGGGAGGGGGCAAGTTTATACACTCCCTGTGGAAAAACTCCGATATAAAATGTTGAGGTCCATTGGGATCCTGATAAATCTATTTGATTTGAAAAACGTCCATATAAAAATAATTGTAACTTGTTGGTCGACTCTGGAATCTCTGTTTCAAATATATACACAGCAGTTTCCAATAACTTCCAATCATCATCGTTTTGTTTTTTGGATTTTCACGCCAGGACCCTTCCGGGGTATGCAAAGGGTATCGAGTGCAAAATGTCAGGATCCCTGCACACTGCCGACTTGTGCACTTCTATTGGTTCATAAGTTTTATGTGTTAGTCTTATGGTTTGCATATCAGATAAGAGCAGATTGTTAATTATTTATCCAAAACAGGGTGTGTACGTTCCTTAAGTCTAACTTCAAGGAAGACAATTTATGCTGACAACGTGACTGTTACCTACCTTTGGCACCACCCAGCGTTCCAAGATACAAGGCCCCTTTCCAATCAACAGATTCAGTTGCTTCTCCCTGTAGCTCGAGATGAGTGGACACATCCATGGTCCGTCGCATTGCGTCTAATATCGTAGCGTTATCTCCCCCCGATACATCTATTATCAAAAACGTTTGAGGTAGTTTTTTACTAAATACACTTATGTAAGTTGGTATGTATACAGGGTATGTATTAAATAACATTTTGATGTATAGTTTTTCGCTTTTTTCGGCTAAACTATTGAACTACCGGACCGATTGTGGTTGGACTTTCAGGGGCAGTTAGCTCATGTAATAAAGCGTAACGGAGGATACTTTTGTTTTAGATTTATAAGAAATTAAAAATTAAATTCAAACGCTGATGGAATCGTGGGTACAGCTAGTATGAAATAAAAACAAATTAAATATAACATTTTAGCAGTGTCATATGTGTCAGGACAGTAACTTGTACAGCTATTTACCGATATAACCGAGGTAAAGACTAGACGTCTAAAAAAGTGCCTTCACGCCTATTATCCCCGAAGGAGTAGGCAGAGGTATGCTAATAGGTATATCCACGACTCGTAAGTCCTGTAGATATACCTACTAAAACACCCACGATTAGGTACTAGGGCTCATGATGTGATAGATGGCAAGCCTATCGCCACTTCGGGTACAGATGTCTAAATAGTCTAATAACACTAAACATATTTTGTCTGTTCGTCTTATTTTGAAAGGATATAGCGCGAACTTAAAATAAGTTTTGTTTACGCGCGGCAGAATTATCATAAATAGTTAATTCAATTCAAAGACAAAAGTTTTACCCTGCTTATCAATAACGGCGAAAAGGACGACGGGTCTACGACCTACGTTCATTGTTAGTTTATATAATTGTAAAAACAGTTGTAGGTTATTACCTATATATAATATAATATTTGTTCCAGATTTGTGAGTACCAAATTTTATTTAGTATTCGCATGGACATGAATACTCCTAGGAATTACCAAATATAAAAAATATAATTAAATATTATGCGAATATTCGTACACGAATAACCGAATATGATAAACGGCTTTAATGATTATGATGGTGTTTCATACGATAAAGTACGGAATAAGTAGGATAGAGTTCTTACCTGTTCCCAGTCCAACGGGAACACCTCGGTCCAAGAGTTTTTTGACTGGACATAGACCGGACTTTAGCCGTGTATTGGATGCCGGACAGTGGGCTATAGTAGCCCCCTTCGACACGAACATAGATATTTCTTTATCGCTCAAGTAAATAGCGTGAGCCATTATGCACTGGAATTACAGACATACATGTGCAAATAAATAAAATTGGAGTTCTGTATTAAATATTAAAATAAACGCTTTTCATAACATGCATATGTAAGTTTAAAAGATACCTACATAATATAACAAAATAATATTTTTTAGAATTTTTGTCTGTATTTTTGTACACAGAATTCTCTGAAACGGCTGGACCGATTTAGACGGGACTTTTTCTGGCAGACAGCCGCTATAAAAAGGAGTAGCTTAGGCTACTTTTATTTAGTTAAATTCCAACACGGACGAAGTTGCGGACACTGCTAGTCTTTAGTAAGAATATCTTTTGGATGTTGTAATAGAGTATTAGTGGCTCCATCATTTTTAATCAAAGATGAATATGATCATTTTTGCTATTTATATAGACTAGGTACATAATAGGTCCAAAATCATAGTTAACAGTGACAGTTGTTAAAGTGAACCAAAAATCAAGATAAAGTAAAAATAGTGACAATATAAAAACAAGCTAGGACACAAAACTACAAGTATGAAAGAGTTTTATAATTTTATTTTTAAATAAGTTATCTCATATATCTTTATTGCTTAGCTATCGATGAGAAAATTGGTGTACGAGTTATTTTATTAACTGCCTTAAAAAAGAAAAAAGTTTACAATTTGTCCGTCGGTATTTTTTTTTGATCTTAACAATTTTGATAAAAGTCAGTAGTTGAGGATTTTTAAAGGGTGAGGAAATCTGCTTATATCGGGTTTGTTTACCAAGTGGTCTCGTCTCCTAGGTAATGGTATGAGGTTACTAAAGTTATAAGTTTAATGCAGGTTAGCTAAAAGTTCTCTCTAGATATTATCACAAAACAGATCTCTCTCACTCTACACTATACAACCTCCCTCTGTATGAGTTTTGTGGAAACTAATTCAAAACAAGCCTGGGTTGCGTGAGTTAGATGATATTAAGATTTAATATTGAGGACAAATATTTGCTTGGACTGTAATCTTCAGTTTTTAGCTTCATGATGACTGATGACAACATTCTTGCCGTTGTTATTATCACTATGATTATCATTTGCTAAGTTATGATTTCAGTTTAGGTGTATTAAGTACAGTGATGTGATAATATTAAAACTACTGTCACTAAGCCTTTGACCTCACCAAACGTAATGTTCGCGTTAGCGTCATACTAGATTACGAATGGTTAACGTAAACAAAAATATGTAGTAGTTACTTACTTTGTTATTAAAAATGTTACTTTCGTCATAAACTTCAGAGTAACTTCCACATGTAGGATTTATGCCCAAAACATGTTCGATTTCTTTTTTGTTTTCTGATATATGGCTCTGAAAATTAAAAATAAAATTTGTTTGATAATTTCAAAAATCAATGTTTAAGTATATTTGTTCTATTCCTGAGCAGAATTTATAACACACGCATTTGATATTGGCATAATAAAGAACAAAGGAGAGTTTTTATAGATAGGTAACATAAATATAAAGGAACTTACATTTTTTTATGACGTAAACAAGAACATGGCTTTCGTGCTTCGTCAGCGCGTTAGGCCTAATGTGCAAGTGTACCGGCTCGATCTTTCAAACCGGAACACGACAACGTTCATTTAAGTTCAAAAAAAGGAAATATAAATATTTATACATTAAAAAAATACCTAAAAAATCGATACCTGTATCCGGCAACCATATTTTGAAGCTATATCAGAAAGGCCAGTCATAAGATCTTTGTCACAGCTCACTGCGAACCTGGGTGTGACAATGGGCTGGATTAAATCCTTCTGAAATAATAAACCGGTGACGAAGTTGAAGGAAATATCCAAAAAATTAGTTATTGCCTATTTAATTAATGTTATATAAGTACTTATTTAAAAACAAAAACCCATCAAATATGATATTAGTGTTTTCAAAAATTTTTTAAGATTAAAACCGGCTATTGTTTTTTTTAATTTACAAATACTCGTGTTCATCGTTCAATACTCATTAAAGTCTTCATTGAATTCTAAATTATTTAACTAAATAGCTCAAAAAGTAGAACGTTTTTGTGTGAGTCGTAATTGTAAATCTCAAAAAAAAATCATGGTTACCTTGTAATCTAAAACAGTTTTGACGAAAGCTTCAGCGTCTTTCAATTCTGTATCAGTGTCGTTGTAATATCCCGCATCATTTTTAATGTTCATGCTCACTTTACCAACGAAAGCCCTCTGGTGGTGTCTCTGGATACTCTTTGCAAGCTCCAAAGTACCATTCACGTGTAAAGATCCGAAATAACAGGCAGTGGTGGTTCCATTTCTTAGTAGTCTTTTCTAAAAGAAACATGGTAGTGTAAATTTTACGGTATTTACGTGGATTATGTAGCAGATAAGTTTGTAATAGTGTATTTAGTGCTAACTTTTTTAAAATATATGTCTGGCAAAGATTTTCATCGAACAACTTTTAAATACGATAACTCAATTTTTTTAAAATAAAAATGAAATTAAAATACTAAATGTAATTATATATTATTTTGTTGTTAATTACTATAATCTTTTAATATTCTGTTTTGACATTGTTTTGTGTTTTTTATTTGTGTTTGAATTATAATATTGTGTTACAATTAATTTTAATAATTTAGTAATTGTTCTTAATTTTATTAATATTAATATTCAAATTAATTAATGTATATTATTGTCGTTGTTAGAATTATTAAGAAACTAATATTTATATGCCAGAATAATGAGATGTGAGGAATAGTATATGTATTTTAACACCGATTGTACGACATTTAATGAATAAAAACTATTTGAATTTGAATCGTACTACTTGTAGAAGAATATTCATGGTTTATACGAACACTAATGATTTATCTAACATACTAGAATAGTCTTACCTCGTATACCAGGTGATATTGGCGTCGGCTACCTAATTTAGGGGATTTAACAATAACACCAGTTTTTACACAAAGCGACTGCCATCAGAACTCTGCAACCCCGAAAGGAGACTAACTGAAATCCTAGATTATGTCAAGTTCACATGCACGAATTTGGGTTTCGTAACTATGTTTTCCTTCGCCGATAAGGCGTTCAGAAAATGAACATAACTTGGAAAAACTCACTGGTACACGACGGGTATCGAACCTGGACTACCGGAATGAAAGTCTGAATCGCGTAACACTAGTCCACCGTGATTCTTGATATTTTTATACTCGTATAAAGGTATGTATTGTTGATTGACATTGTAATAAAAGGATTTAATTTGGGTCTAGTTTAATAGTGTATTTTATTTACTTTGGTAAAATATTAAAGTATATTATACTAGGAAGGTAATAATAGACATTAACCATCTTCTAAATTTTTGAAATCTGTACTAATTACAGCGTCTTAGTCTTTGTCTTATCCCCTTATTATATCAGATGGTATCCTGGTCGGCTACCTATTACCTAATCTAGGGGATCTGATCCTGGTCGGCTACCTATTACCTAATCTAGGGGATCTGACAAGAGCGTTAATATTTACATTGAGCAACTGCCATCTGACTTCTAATCCAGAATCATTTGAAATCACATTTTTGGTTTTCTTCGTCACCTGATATGTTTTCTGGCTGGCTGTGCTCCATCAAATGATGCCTTACTAAACAAAAATATAATTGTTATTTTGCTAAATTCTGCCAAAAAACAGTAGTATTGTGCAACTGTATTGCTAGTTCCTCAGCCTAGCCTCTGCCAGCTCTACAGTTGAGTGCAATTTAGTTAGAATAGAATATATAATAGAATTGAATATCGTTTATTGCATTAATAGGTTTACAAATTTACATAAAACTTTACAATCAATGCATTTTCCTTCTATTATGCCATAAAGTAGCATACAATTTTGTATATTGTAATAGTAGATAGATAGAGTTCTCTATAAGATGTTTCGGTTGCGAGGCGAAACCTACGTTGACATTGAATTGTATGTCATGTTTGATAGAGTCACACAATACTACTAAGTTTTGGCGGGATTTGGAAAAATAACTATATTTTTGTTTGAATATGGATTTCCGTAAAAAGAACCCCTGATTCTATAAATGAAGCTAAGTCTTACTAGGAGAGAAAAATGTGGATTTTCCCGTGTTGGTCCGGGTTCCGTTGTAGAACCACCCAGGCAGCTCGTAAGAGGCGAGCACAGGGTCTATTGTCACCAACACATTGACATTGACTAGGTGGTAGTCTTGCAACGACTCGCCCGGATAGGTACCACCGCCTTACCTATTCCTGCCACAATAGCGTCAGTGCTCGCTACTATCGTGTTCTGGTTTGGAAGGTAGAGTAGTCGGTTAACTTACTCATGCAAGAGACTTACTATCCACGCCTCAGGTTGGCAACGCACCATTTCCACCTTTGGTGTCTATAGGCGACGTGTATTTTTTACCATCAGGAAATCCGTCTGCTTGTTTACCTTCCAATATCATAAAAAACACTATTGAAAACATTGTTTGATATAGTGGAAAAATTAACTTACCACCACTTTGTCATATACTTTTGAAGCAAATTCGGCATTCGCATATTTCTTTTCCAGTGGAAACGTGTAAGTATCGAGCCACTCCAGCAGTGGACGATCCAAGCCCAGACCTATGTTGGGAAACTGTGGCGCGTGTGTGTGACAGTCTATGAACCCTGGCATTAAAAACTGACTGGTACTCAAGTGTATTATTTCATATCCATCCCATTTTTGCTTTAGAAATTCTTTATTGTCGTTTACGCTCGCAATCTGAAAATTTGCAATTTTAAACAATCTTTTCTTTTGTCATCGTCTAAGGAATATTAATATTCCGTCCTTGCATACAACAAGTCAGTTATCATTTCAATAAATAAGTAATTTTATATTTAAGGTACATAAAACGACAATAAACATTTTAGAAATTTTGGTTTTTCTAAGTATTACATGGAGTTTTAAATATCACATACTATTGTTATTTACTCTGTGGGTATGTCCACCTTATGATGTTTCGAAGACAGCAGTAGTCCTATTCCACCCGTTCTAACAAAAAAATACACTAAATCTAACAGTAGTAAGTGATCAGCATAGGTTTTATAGCCTACATCAATTAATATAATTTTACTTTAATTACTCTGTGGTTGAGATCGATCCCACGAGATCCCAGGTTCGATTCCCGGGTCGGACAACTTGTTCTTATAAGTTTTTCAATTTTGCTGAAAAACATAACGATGTCTAAGATTGGATATGTGTCCGAAATGCTGACGGACTTGTCCGTCATGGGACCTATTAGCGTGTGTAATCGTCTCTACCTTAACTTTCGCGGATGCGATATTTTTTCATTTTATTTGAAGACCAGAATGGCAAGAGACTGTCCATCGTAACGTTACTGTATACCTACTCGTACATTAAATGTAATTAATCAAAAATATGATATTCATATTTAGAGCACCATAATTATAATATTAATTATTAAACACATAATTTTCAGATGGAAATATTATCTTGATTTTTACGTTGCAATAGTAGTTCAGGAGTCGGTATGAATTTATATCTCCCATTGTAAGCGTTTGATGAAATCTCACTTTTTAAAAAATAAATGAACTCATATTTTTATAATAATAGACTATTTTTTTTCGCTGGAGCCAAAAGCTTTAACTTTTTACAGCAGGCTTATTAAGTGACAAATATATTTTTAACGTTTTAAAGCGAGTATTCGGCCGTGGAGAAGTAAAGTGAACTTTAGCTACTAATCGGAGATTATATGAGTGGTAACTGACACTATCTAAACATTGGTGTATGTGTAAGCTTAAAAATACATACATACCTTGCCATTGACAACACTTATATACCCTGAGAAAATGTCAATATCGTTAATAGAAGAGGGAGACACGATGGTGCCGACGAAAACTATTTTGTTCGACATTCTCAATAAACCTGTTAATTGAAACAATGTTAAGTTAATGACTAATAAAATGTTCGCAATCGTCGTGGAATGCTGTCTAGTTCTGATGAATCTTCGGTCGCGATGCGTGGTAGGTGCGTTTACCTACAGTGAAAGTAAATTGTTGTGTGTAGTCCCACTAAAACTATAAGACGTAATGTATGTAAGTTTTGGGGTCTTTGACTCTAAGTATGTCCAATTCATTTATTACGCACCGGCTTACTTACTTGAGTCACACAATACTACTTTTTTGGTGGAGTTTACAAAATAATAACTTTCGTTTTTTAAATATGAATTTCTGCAAAGGAACGTCTGATTCTATCAACTACTCTTGTTTTTTTTTGTTTGGTAGATTAGATTTAAGACATTTGTCACCATATTATAGAAAAAAGACTATCTAATAATTCAAAAATATCGCGCCAATATGAACTCTCTCAGGGTTACAATGATTCTTATTTATATACACACTAGCTGTAGCCTGCGGCTTCGCCCGCGTGTACAAACAAAATCTAGGCAATGAAAACGAATCGGTTACATTTATTT
>DVZL01002681.1:0-15078 GCA_018236625.1 Lasaia peninsularis
TGCCTCTGACGCACACGTACACAGATTGCATAAAATACCTAAAACCGACTAGCGTCGAAATCGTAGTGCCCCCTTAACTTTTGCTCTTGTGTTTTAGATATTTACAAATAGGGATTTTTAATTGCGATGAAAGGGACGGCAAATATTTTTATGTTTTTAGTCCACTTATATGTGTACTGTTTTGTTATTCCCCGTGTTGCCATCCCTTTGCCAGCTCGTAAAAAGCGGGCATGGGCTATCAAGATCATTGCCAATAAGACCGATAGTGGTAGAGTGCTGTGCAGCAACTCGCTCGGATATGAATTCATCGCTTTACCTATTCCTACCGCCATAATGACATCGTGATGTTCCGGTACGGTACGGTAGCCGGTAGACTTGCACACCAGGCCTAGCTAGGCCTCTAGGCCGGCCGGCCGCTGTCCTGAGGCCGGGGAGCTCCCCGGCCTCAAGACAGCGACGCACCTAAAGAAAACAATGGTGTCTATAAGCCATGGCTTTGGCCTGCCATCTGACCTCTGCAATCCAGAAGGGAAACTAGGCCCAAACCTAGATTAGGTCAAATTCAATAAATCCAGGTTTCCCTACGATGTTTTCCTCTACCGTGAGAGTACTCAAAAAATGTACATAAGTTAAAAAAACTCATTGGCACATGGCGGGGTTCGAACTTATATTCACTTGGTGATATTTTCAAAATAGCTCCAGTCACGGCATAGATCACATTCCTGATAACATAGCATCAAAGGAATAAAATGTCAGTGTATCCTCGCCAACAGACGGGTTTATTTTTTGTTGATATTCTCCTATAGTAAGTTTGAACAACTTTTTCCGCACTATTGTTGGTCAAGTATTTTTCCCTCACCATAGTTGTCCGCTCGGTTGAACCTGTTGTTACTTAGCCATAGATTACCGTATGTATTTTAAAACTAGTATATTTAGTTGTATTGCTTGCGCGAAAATTAACGCTTGATTTTTTTACCGACTTCAAAATGGCCTCCGTGGGTTGTCATTTCAACTGAATATTTTATATGCGATTACGACGTCAAATGTGAATGCATTTGAATAATTTTTAAAAGCTTTTATTTAACTTGCATTGTATGTATGTATTTATGTATGTTCGGATGGAATCTTAGAATTAAATTTTGAAGTAGATATCTTCATCCGAGTAAGCAGAAGTTTTGTATACACGTTTAGTTTGGATGACAATGCAGGATAAGGTACATGACATCTGTTGTCTAAATCTGACATACATACATACATATTAAAACTTTCTTATAAGTGAAAAAGATAAGTTAGCCTTACTATATTATTATTAGTATGTATTTTTAACTTTAAATATTATCTAATAGATTAACTACATCATACTGTGGTTTATGTAAATGGAGCACTTAATACATTTAAACATTTTAAATAGTACATTATAGTGATATTGCTGGGCGGCAAATAAACCTATTTTAAGTTTTTAATAGTATACAAATACTTAAGAGAAATAACATCTATTAAGTATTTAACTGTATCCATCAGTTAGATTGTTGTTTTCGAAAGAAATCAGATATTAATGTGTTTTTTATACGCATAACCATTTCATATCTCCTTGATATCCACTTTGCATATACTTATTATAATTTAACGGGTTTTTGCGATTCTCATCGGTATTTTATCTGATATATTTTTTAAATTAACATAAATGCATAAATTATCATGGTGTAGGTCGCGGATGACGATGATGACTTTATATTTGTTTTATTAACGATAATCAACACCGACTTGTCAGCGGCCGCTCGGAACCAGAATAACATATTTCACAAGAAAGTTTGGACATAAACACCCATTTATATTTGGTTATAAATGGCCTCATTACTTGGGTATTATTGTTTAGCGTCTAATAATTTAAGCCTCAGTGCACATTAGGACGCGGTGCTGGTCCAAAATGCTAGCCTAACGTGTATAGGCTTATTTGGCAATATTGCAACAGTTGATGTCATTGTTTGCCACCGGGATCGAATAATAATAATTATATTCTTATATTATATGTATTTAAAACATAGTTATCATTTTTTAAATGTATATGAGCACCTTTCAAAAACGAACATGATTCAAGTAAGCATGTTTCTTGTACTACATACAGTATTTTCTGTTTAAGCACGCTACAATAATCACAATTTTTTTCGAGGAATTGAAAAAAAAAAAAAATACATTAAATTTATTTTTTGTTTGCCTATGGATTTCCGCAAAGTAACGCCTGATTCTATTAATTATATGACTTTATTATGAATATTTATCATAATATAAGTGTATGTATTGAGTATATAAACATTACTATTCAGCTGATATAGTAATTATATAAAATATCTAAAAAAATACGTGGCTTTAGTGTGAAAAAAAAACTATTCAATAATGATAATTAATTAGACCCTACTATTAACATTGAGCCGTGGCGGCCTAATGATACACGCTTCGGACTTCCATTTCGGTAGTTCAGGTTCAAACTTCGCCATGTCCCAATAAGTTATCCAACTTAAGTGTATTTTCAGCGGTGAAATACATCGTAAGTAAACTCGGGATTTGTGTCAGATAGCGTGACGGACTTGCCACCCGTCACTTCATGGGAACTAATATAATCGGCTAATCTTGGGTGCATATGTACCTCTGCTTATAATTTCGGGAATATAAGACGTGATGGTACTTTTTTAATATTTGATTAACATGTTATATAATAAATGGAGGAGCATTGGTTGCCAAGTGGTACGCGCTTTTAATTTCCATTTCGGCAGTCCAGGTTCGAACCTCCAATATATAAGTATTATTATACTCGTGCTTCGTTCTTCGAGATGAGTAACCTAAAGAAATATTTTATACATTCATTTTACTTGTAGTAGTACCTCCAGTTGTCATCACTCCACTGTAGTTGAGGGTAGAAAGATATTTGTTTTTTGTTTTACCGCGCTCCACCGCCGCCGTTCTCTCGTCATTTAGATCGTCTCGTCATTGGTTCAGAGTCCATGTCACTCTAGGTTTATGACATTTCCGAAAAGACCGGGAAGTGTACTAACGGGCTGGGCGGATCACTGTTACTCATCTCTTCGAACGAAGCACTTCGTATAATTATGATTGAACTTCACATACAGGTAAGTTCATTTAATCATTAATTATTTAAATTAGCAGTAAGTGATTGTGTAAAATTGAAAGGCAATAAATTTAATAATAAAGATGTAATGAAATACGAACTTCGAGTTTCCAAGATATGCTTATGAATATGCTCTCCTCGTATTAAACCAGGTCCTCTGAGTAGAATAGACCATCTGCCTCCCTATCAGGCAGCTCGAAAGAGGCGACCATCGTTAAATTGGGTCACTACCAACATGACCACTGGTGGTAGAGTGCTGTGCAGCAACTCGCTCGGGTAGGGATGCACCGCCATACCTATTCCTGTCGCGATAATGAAAGACAAGTTCCAGTCCGGAGGATAGGGTATCCAGTAGACTTGCCTTGTTGATTAGGTCTAACAGCCTGACCACAGAAAGTGACACACCTACAACATCTACGGTGTCTATAGGCCTCGGTCGTCTCTTACCATCAGGAGACCCGTGTTGTCCCTTGTTCGCTGTCTTAGCCCATACTAAACAAATATTAATATGAGATCGATTTTTAAATCTATACAAATTGGAGTGTCTGTATATAATATTAAAATAACCGCTTTTTACTAAATGAATATATGTATATTTACAGGATACATACACCAAAACAACATTTTTGAAATGTTTGTCTGTCTGTTTTTACCCGCTAATCTCTGAAACTGCGGGACCGATTTTGACGGAAATTTCACTGGCAGACAGTAAATTTAATAAGAAACGGTTTAGGCTACTTTTATTTAAAAAAATATATAAAAACTTGGACGAAGTCGCGAGCACAGCTAGTACTAAACATACATTATACAGGTGGATGTAAAATATCGTCTAGTGGTGAACATTCTCGTGGTATTGTTTCATAATTAACCGAGGCGACACATCACAGCCGTCATGGTAAATCACCGAGATCGACCGACAATGGATTCGGCTGTGTAATAATGGTCGCGCTTTCTACAGCGAGGCCACAGTTCGCGGAGACCATCTATCATCGAGCCGGCATAACATTAGCCTCGTGCATTGATTCCTCACTTTCACTGATTATTTTGGTACCAATTATGCAATTGACTGGGACGCGTTACGTCACCAGTCGTGGCTCATTTCGCGAGATTATTGGATCTCTCGCCTCATTCCCGGCTTGAATTTGCTTTAGTGGGGTTAGCGAGGTTATTACTGTGAATCATTATTATGTAGGAGCATAAACTAACTTAAATCCAAGTTGCTCTTTGAAAGAAGTCATTTATATTTATTTTTTTCTTTGTAGAGATTCGCAATCGCGATTGTAAAAAAGGTCACATTACAAAAATGATAGTTATAAAATGTAACTTGTACTATAGGTACGCGTTAAGAATGCAGTGTATTATTTTTTTTTATGATAGTGGAAGGCAAACAAGCAGACGGATTTGCTGATGGTAAGAAATACACGTCGCCTATAGACACCGAAGGTGGAAATGGTGCGTTGCAAACCTGAGGCTGGGATGGTAAGCCTCTTGCGTGAGTAAGTTAGTTTACCGAGCTACTCTACCCTCTAAACCAGAACACGACAATGGCGAACACTGACGCTATTGTGATAGGAATAGGTAAGGCGGTGGTACTAATCCGGGCGAGTCGTAGCACAGCAATAGTAAATAGAACCTGGACCAACACGGGGGAAATTATATTATAATAGGATTATTATCATTATTACAACACAACCGCTTCGTTTGAAATAATGACATCTAATTATCACTGTGAACTTGACATCTATAGATCTATACAAATAAATAAAATTGGGGTGTCTGTATGTAATATTAAAATAATCGCTTTTTAAAAAATGCATATGTATATTTAAAAGGTACATATACCAAAACAACATTTTTTAGAATTTTCGTCTGTCTATCTCCGAAACGGCTGGACTAATTTTGACGGGACTTTCACTGGCACACAGCTAATGTAATAAGGAACGGCTTAGGCTACTTTTATTTTAGAATTTTTTTTTAGAAACGAAGAAGAACGAAGTCGCGAGCACAGCTAATTCAAAATATGGAGGGATTTCATTGGTTAAAGGTCCAGCGGGTTACGATGAAACACTCCATTCTTAACGCGAACGTACTATTTTACCAAGTGTACCTTGTACTACAGTACATTTATAATATTGCGAATGTGAACATAGTCGTATCTGTACGAAATTTCGTACACTTAATAGTGTTTGACAAGCAATAAGTTCCAATATAAGTCAGAAGGATAAAGTGTCTGCGAGAACAATAGATTTACATTGTAGCGGGGAATGGCCAGGCTGCAACCTGCAAGGAATAAAACTCCTGTACCAGTGTTCCTGTCATGTCGTTGTCTAACTTACACCAGCCGGGACTATGTTTTATGACTGAACCAATTTGACTTGCTCTGAGCTTAGATCAATTTATATTCAAATGTTGACAATGTTATGAATATTACTAGACGTTTCACGACGCCATATCCACTTATTTTCAACTAAATACTATCCTATTGTTACGTTACGAAATTCCTTGCTCTAGTTACGAAATTTGATTGAAATATATGTTATAATACCAAAATAAATATTTATTTAAGAATCTGAAACTAAAGAAGGAAGTGTACCTTAGCTAATCGTGGATGTTCTAGTATATCTACTGAACGTCGTCTAGTCGTGGATATACTACCACACCTCCTCCTTACCCCTTCGGGGATAATAGGCGTGAAGTTACTTTTTATTTGTAATAAGCAGATTCTGGATTAACGCTACAATAATGTCAAGAAAGCGTCAAATCTTTTATTAGTGGATTAATTAATTATACCTCTTCACTATCTCTGTATTGTATAATTTTATCTAATTATTAGAAAACTGACATTTAAATATTTTATTTTCAATTTCTATGAGACATTTTAAAAAGTAACATTGTGTAAAATGGTAATAATCAGCAATAATAATAAGATAAGAATAGATTTAATATGTATGAATATAGGACTACGCTAGCATGCCGACTTGTATGGCGAAACATTGTGACAAACACGTATATTATAACACCAATATGTATACATGTTTCACGCTATGCAAATAAATAAATAAATAAAATATAAAACAAAGTCGCTTTCTCTGTACCTATATCTATATGTATGCTTAAATCTTGAAACTACGCAACGGATTTTAATGCGGTTTTCTTATATAAATAGAGTGATTCAAGATCTATATAACAAACTATATAAGAAGATTTGGCATATCAATCTGTAAAAACTTATTGCAGGTTCCTGCTAGATAGTCAAATAACTACAGTGGAGTAATCTCATTTCAATACCAGAATTAAATAAAATTATACGCGGAACATAGAGAGGTCACCTCTTCACAAGAACCACAAACAACTCAAAGTTCTTCGCATTACAAGTCTCACGTCGACGATAGACGTCAAGAATGGGTCTCTGGATAATACATTCAAAACATAGAATATAGATAGGAAGTACCAACATTCCAAAGCAAATGACCACAGCGTATGTTCCATTTAACATTTGTAACAACGACACAATTAGACCGTGAACGCGCTCACTAAATAAAACATAATCGCCTTTAAATTTTAACTAATCCCGTACGTAACACGTGTTACGTAAACTGACATCAATACCATGCTTTGTTGACAAAACCTTTAACAACAAATACCAAACAATGTGACATTAAAACACAATAAACAAAACAAACTTAACGTACCATTTCACACAATTAACTTTAGAGCATACACACGTAGACTCCGAACATACGTCGTGAATCAGTTTAAAGTTACAGTTTACCATAGAATTTAGTTGCACATAAAGTAATATTTTTTAGAATAAAATATATCGTGGAGTTTCAAAATTGAGTGTGAATTTTAATTTATGTACATATGGAGGTTTTATATTTTCTTGAAGTAACAATAAAAGTAGAGTAAAAGATAACTAATCCATATATGTACATATGTTTATCTTGTTATTTCCACTATAAATACCGATGTTTATCAGAAATCAGATCGGTGAGTTCTATACACTAACACACTAACAATTTTAAGCAATGTTAGAAGTCATAATATAACAATTTTATGCAACGTCAGCGAACAAGCACACGGGTGTCCTGATGGCAAGAGACAACCGTGGTCTATAGAGTCCGGGCGAGTTACCGCACAGCACTCTACCACCATTGGGCATATCGGAAATGACCCATTTAAGTTATGCTCGCCTGTTACGAACTACCTGGTAGGAAGGCAGATGGTCTATTCTACACAGGAGACCCGGACTAACACGGGTAATCCACTATCTTGTAAAATATGATAATAAATAAAGGGCCTCAAGGATAAAATTATCAGTTCCAGGATTAATAGTAGCATTCTCGTCGCAGAAAACAATTTGAACAAATTCCATACAATTATATACTCGAAGGCTGATGAATTTTATGGATATAATAAAAGTAAATTATAAGCGCCTGAGAGTAACCTACAGAGTTTCACATAAGCTATGCACTTTGAGGATAGATTCATAGTCAAGGTTTCATCCTCTAAGTGAAGCTTTTGCTTAAGCAATATTCTAACATCCCGTATTATCTTAGTTGTACGAAACAATTACCTTACATATCTTTACTATGTGTCCTTTTGTTACCTACAGGTTTTGCTGGAAGGTCGCTTGAGCGGGGCAGAATCGACTATGTTAGATCTACTTAGTTGACTGCTTACAAATTTCGTAAGCACAATCACACGTCTTCGATTAATTTAGAATTTAATTTTAAGCGCCTTGATGATGAGTGTTTGTGATCCTTTCAAGCTAAATACTACACTGGAATAGTCACGTCAAGTTTGTTACTTTAATTGAACAATTGTTTTATTTCTCTTTTGTTAGGGCAAGTGGTGTAAAATCAGTTTTAAATATCGGTGAGTTTATTGTTAAGTACTTGATTTCACCGTAGACAGCTTGTCGCGTAAGTGAACTCGGATGCGCATGATCCACGCGATAGTCAACTCAATGGTTGTTAATTTCGTGAATCATACGCCCCAGTCTCTTTTCGAGGATGAAAGTAAATCGTAGGCGCCTGGGTGTTGGCGCGCTGGTGGTCCGCACGAGCTAATTGCTTCACGTGTACGGTCAGTGTCAGGGTGATCGCCCCGCTGATTTGGGCATAGGGCTAGCCGGCCACACCGCTCGCGATCGCTATCTACAGATTGGGAAACCAGACCAATTAAGGGAAATTGTCGAATGCACGGTGATTTATGGCAAGAAACAATTTTTATTGTGGCAATTAGCAATGACTTGTCAGCTAGTTTCATTGTGAATAATATCTTATTTTGGGATCGCCTTCACCGTTGTAGGGATAAATTAATCTTATTCATAAATCCTAAAGATTTCAATGAGATACATATTTGGATTTAAAATACAGAAAAACATTGATAACCAATCGAATCGAATCGATTAATAGTAAAGTGAAATTATTCACAGTCTCAAGTGAAAAACAGTTCATGTCGTCATGATAATGTTTTTATTCTATCGACACACGAAAGGCACCTTTAAATGACTTCTTAAGATTTAATTTTGGTTTTATACGGTCACCCTTCCGAATTGTAGGTAATCTTTGTATCTAAGGTTTTATTTTGCTAGAGTGAGACTTCTGCGCTTTAGTACTATTGCTTGAAATTGTAATCTTTTATTTATGGATTACGGAATTAGGAACCTACAAGTAAACAAATATAAAGAGTTCACAGTTGGTGTCGATAGCAATGACATGGGAAAAATGCTATGCGGAGGAAAAGACGAAAGACTTAATTTAAATTCTTTTAATGTTCAGTCATATTCTATTAGAATAGAAATATTTATTGTATGTAATCAAAACACAAAAAAATAACAAAACATTTCAAATATAAAAAAATGCTTAAAAAAATAATAATAATAGATATAATATAAAAAACTCAATCCTCTCCAACGTGTGTTTTGGTGTATTACAACGGGACTCTCTCAGCTTGTATAGAGACCGAAATCTCGACGCAGGTTTTCGGGGAGCCCCTTCAACGGAATAACAGTGCCATGTGCAATGTACCACTCAATGTAATTAATCCTGTAATATTTGTTCATAATAAGAGCAAGGATTTACAAAATAAACCGCCTACTAGAACGGATCTTTATGGCTGCGGGTATCTGTAGATTACAGGACCGATTCCGCAGCAAGTCCCCTGGTTGGCATATCACGCGACCCCAGAGCGTGCACACGCTATCGTGCCTCGGATATCGCAGCTGGATTGCGCACACAATGTCCCCAGATCTCTGATCCACCAATTAAATGCACCTACCCGCACTTTATTTCAAATGTCATCGATTTGTAATTTAAAAGCCGTTTGAATTTTGTTTCGCTGGACATGGACTTTCTAACAGTTCGCGAGTGCGGTTTGTTGTTCTTAGTTGAATAGCTGGATAGTCTTATTATGCCAACTCCTAATAGATTTTGTATAAGAATATATTAAGTATGCATAAAAGGAAAATTACACTTAAAAGAAGAAGAATTAGTGCGTTATCTATTAACGTACAGCCGAAATCATTTAACCTGTTTCGCTGAAATTTGGTATACAGATAATTATGGCTAAGCAGAAGGTCCCATAAACAAAAAACATTTTAGAAATATCACCTATAGGGGGCAGAGGAGGTAATAAAAATGTATATTAATGTCTATGAATTTTGAAATGAATGAGGAAGAAGAATTTGTGTTTAGGCTATCGTCTTGAAATCAACTTCTGGATAATATTGTGTACCTAAATGAAGCCGCAAGCAGAAATCTTGTACCTTATTGTTCTCTATGCACCCAAAGTCTTCAGTCTAAATCATTTACATAAAATTATTAAACTGGACTGACATAACAAACTTTATTCGACCGTTAGATAACATGGCGAGCGGTACATGGCTTTTACATTGACCATTTGTATTAATATTCCACATTAAATAATAATTCATGCCAACCAAACTTATCTTTACAATTGACACAGTTACAATTGACGGGTAATATACACAAAGTGTCACAGAATGAAATGGTTTAATTAACTCCAACACATAAATAATAATTGCAAACTTAAATTTACCATTCATTAGCGTAATTTGAACCTTATTATCATTTAATCAGAATACAAAGTAGATTTAATCAAATGAATTAAGGGTGTATTCAAAGTGTCTTGTCTTCTAAATACTTTCTACTATCTATTAAAGTTGTTTGCTGGCCTCTGTGTAATTTGTTCAATTTATTTAATATTACTATAGCTAAATCATCTGTTACGTCATGTTCAGCTAGATTATAAGGTTGAATTTGGTAAGGAATAATGATAATTTTCAGTTTAGTATGTTTGGGATATATATTCCTACTCTACTGATATTTAATATAAATATTTGCAATCAGATTTTTCCTGTGCTTTCTTTAAACTTCGATTTATACTCGTATTAAGTTTAGTTTAGTATTAAGTGTCGTCGTAACATTAAATATCTAAGCGAACTTCGTACCGCTCGTGTCATGTGACTCATTTTTAAAGCTTTTTTGGTAACTAATCTATTCCGTACAAGGGTAAATCTAAACATGTAAAAAATCATAAAAATGTATTCAATCGTTCTCGCGTTATACGCGAATGGTTTAACTAACCCGACTTTATTGTATATGATTTTTCGTAGATGACAACCAATTTCGTATTTTAAACTTTTGTGATTATCATTGGAGGCAGATGGAATTTTAGCTGAGCAGATAGCTTAATTCTATTCAACAATGGCAACACCTTAACGTCATTCAATTTACAAGCCTATTATGGAGCACAAGCTATTAGCTATCCACTAACGCTATAAATATTGAATACGGATATTTTGCTTATTTATTGTTTAGATTAACCTTATGGATTTAAAACTCAATTAGGGTTGTCATTTTGTTTTACCCTAACTAAAGTGAACAATGTTTGCTACAACTCAAAAAACCTCAGTGTCGCTAGAAATAGTTTGTAGGTAGCCCAATGCGTTACCTTTCACACCTAAACTTGCTACAAAATATATAAAAATATCTAAGCAACTAAATTTATTTGTTACAGTTATAATAAGGATAATCTTAAAAATGTATTTTCAAATCCGATTTCGAGAACAGACTCAAAAATTAAATCCAGAGGTTACACCAGCCTCATGTTGTAAAGGCACATATTTCGCATCGAGAGGCATATGCATTAAATATCTGCATGTCTCGGTATGTACCATAGATCTTATGCGTCTTATTACTCTGATGGAATGAACCAAATATTAATTCTGCAATATCATTCAACGGCTTACCCTTTATTTCTAAATTGACGAACCACGAAAAGCTGAAAATTACTAAGTAATTTGATAAATCGGTGAATTTTCTCTGTCCCGTGGTCTGTATAACTCAATTTTAAATGTCGCTGAGTCAATTTTGAATAAAAACCACAAAAAGTTTACAATTTAAGCCAAAACGGATTTCAGGTGACCAAACCTGATGAGTAACGTAAAACTAAGCTTAGAACAAAATATGACTGCCCATGAACATTATCGAAAATCTCAAAACGGGGAATGAGGTAGCCCTGCAATAAACAAAATATTATGCAAATAGGAATGAAAGTTTCCCGGCCACAACCCTAACAGCGGTACAGTCCAGATGGCCAAGCGTGATAATCAGCCCATCTAGATCCAGAACCAAATGTCACTATCCGTGAAAGCAAAACAGCAGCTTCAATTTCACTTGTCATTCCGCAAATGAGTTTTGTGCATCATTTAGAAAGTCGATCCTGGTAAATTGAATTAATGGGATAGTCTAGCGCCTATTTGTTTTCCTCGCGTTGATTCGCGGTTGCTTTAGACCAATTGTATAATAGCATGAACGCGAATATTTGGTTTAGTTCTGGTACATGTTTACACACCAAGTACACATACTAGACATATCTCTTTGTGAGAAGTTGGCTATATATTGTTTATGGACAATGTTACAAAATAAAAACCGTAGTACGACGAGCATATCAAAACGAAACGTGTGTGTTCATCCATGTTGGCTCATGAAGACAAAAAGACAAATCACTATACTTTAAGAGAAAGTAGGTTTTAAAGGGGTGTAACCTTGCCCTATTAAATTCATTGATTAAACTTTTCGTCCCTGTGTCATGTCATTTTTGGTTAAAAATGAGTCTACATTTGTAAGAGTGCGTTTTGATTTTATTATTTTAACGGAAGTTTATTTTAAAGTTACATCTAGATTTATCTAGACCTTTTGCCACAACCACCATTTTGAATTTCAGGTTATAACAATAAAAGGAAATGAAATCGAGGCTTCGGCAGTATTTACAACGGTATTCGGTCTCCTTAGAATATTAAGGTAAAACTACCCTCAATCACACTTTATAATAACATCAGCTTTTGAAAAACCTTAGCACAAGCAAGTAAAGAGATAGTTTTTAAGAACGTTTTTTTAAAATTTTAAATGGGAATCGTATAATGAATGTATTTAGAAAAAATGGCATTCTTTCAAAACATTGACTTTTTTTTATTATTTTTTCTTGATACGCTACCAAAACTATAATACAGCTAGACTATCCAGTTAATGGTGCTCCGATGTGGTCTTGTATTGCGTGGAGAAATCCAACAAAGTGCAGCTCCGCGGTTATTGCGTGTTATGATTGTTCACCAAATTGTAAATCAGATAGATGTTTCTACAGACCACACCCAGCAAACCTCGTTAGTCTATAACAGGAATTGCAATAAACACGAGATTAATTCACCTCTGTACAACATTCGTTGTGTTCAATATCTTGTATCAACAATTTAAGCAAGGTGTAGAGATGCGACAAGACCTTTGCTCGCTGGTGCAATAAGCTTTCTCAAGCCTCTGGATTATAAGTATTCCAGAACCGTCAGACTAGGTGGATGGGTTTTCCGATGAATATCCCAATTTAGTATTATCGCTTTACTTTTAGTTGCTGAAGTAACGTTAGTGCTTGACACATATCAATTTGAAGGGTATGTCCGGAAACTAACATGATCGAAATACTTAAGATTTTTGCTAAGATCTTGGCCACGTACGTTAGGCTTCTTAAGTATACCGCTAATTCTGTATCAAAACTGGAATACATCACATGTGAGAAATACGATGAGATGGCTGGGATAGATCACAAAGTGGTATTAATCTGCGACGTTGGTCCAAAAAATTAGCAAATATGTCTGTACGGAAGACTTTGAAATACATGCCGTCATATTATTTCAAGCAGAATATAAAAAAGGCTAATATCTCGTATACTGCGTCTAAAGGATTTTCTAATTAATGATGGAGAAAAACATCCAAAAACCTCCTCACGCAAGTGACCTGCAAGTTATCCACATTCTTGAGGATTATTATCCGTAGAAAGTTATGAACCTGCGACCTAGGTGCTTATTCAACAAAAACGTCACCGTAAATACGCCAAATATCGCAATAAAAGTTGAACTTTTGTTTTAAGTTATGCAACAAGTTATGCGGAAATTACAAATTATAATGCAAATGTATTCTTTTTTAAAATATTTAGTGTTTGGAATCTAACCCGTGACCTCTCGCTTTATGAGTAATGTTGCAATATACTGGGTCAATGGGACTATCATTGTTTCCCAAATTAAAGGTACGTACTGTTAAATAAAGGCGGTAATTCTGGTGTGCGCTAAACTTTTTTTAAGTTTTTGCTATCTTCTTTCAACACAAATAAAAAAACGAGACAAAAAATATTTAGTGCTGTCAATTAGTTTGTACGTACTACTGTTTACACACATCTAATACTTATACATAATTACACACCTCGAAATACATTGATTAAGAATTGTAATAAATTTTATTATACCCAGACTAATTTGAAAATAGTTTAAGCGATGTGCATTACTATTATCAGTTTACTTTGTAAATGTAAGTACTGACTTACCTATTCTTGCCACAATAGCGTCAGTACTCGCCAATGTCATGTTCTGGTCTGGAGGGTAGGGTAGCCGATAAACATACACACGCAAGAGGTTTACCACCCCAGTCTCAGGTTAGCAACGCACCATTTCCACCTTTGGTGTTTAAAGGCGACGTGTATTTCTTACCATCAGGAAATCCGTCTGCGTGTTTGCCTTCCATTACCATAAAAAAAACTTATGATACGGAGTTCAACGTGACATTCAACAAGTCTATGGGGGATAAGTTAAATTTAGTCATTCCATGCATCAATAAATAAATACCGTCATGCCGATAGCCCCGAAAGGGTAGGCAGAGGTACACATACACCTACAATTAGCCGATGATATTTGGTCCCATGATAATCGGTTACAATTCCCAATTTCCTCATAATGTTTGCCTTCACCGAAAGTGCACTGAGAACGTACTTAAATTAGAAAAACTCATTGTTAAATGGTGGGGTTCGAACCTGGACTACCGAAATGAAAGTCCGAAGCGGGTACCGCTAGGCCGTGGCTCTGATAATTTTAGTAACTTGTATAATTAGGTAAGTAATAAAAATTAAATGTATATAGTAATAAATTAAATATTTTTGTACATACATATTCCGGGATTACGTAACTTATTAATACACACATTACGCAAATATACATTTTAATTTTATTCTATTTCACACATTTGTAAAGTAATATACTCGACATTATTTTAAAAATGCACTGAAAATTTAAATACATGTATTTATTATGTACCTACTGACTGAATACTCCCTTACTAACATGTTCTACGCTACGGAAAGTGAAACTGATCATCAAATTTATTAATATCAAATGTTTAGTGCATCTGTGCTTCTATATTGATAGTTTAAAGCTTGTTGAGAGTTTAGAGAACGCATTAATATCTGAATCTACCTGTAGCATTAAAAAAAACGAATTTTGATAGCCCAGTTTTTAACGAAAGAACGGCAAGAGGGGTTAGAACGTGCACTATCGTCACGACGCGATCGCGTCGTTTTGCGTGTTTTGAATTGTCAAACTCAAAAAA
>DVZL01002682.1:0-15078 GCA_018236625.1 Lasaia peninsularis
ATATATTTTTTTCAGTTATATAATTACTTGAAGTATTGTTTAAAAAAATAAAAAAAAACACATGCATATTCCTTATTGTCGAGCCTAGTTTAACTCGGGAAAATTCGTACCTCTCGACTTTGATGGCCGAAAACGATATTGAAAAAATGAAAATGTCGGTTTGAATGCGAACACTTACCCAGCCAATGATTAGTGTGCCGGAGTCGGGGGACCGGCAGGAGAGCGACCAGAAGCCGTCCGTCTTTAGATATGTCTATGCTCGCGTCGTTGTGGATTCTGCACCTTTGAACTACCACATTCTTTGTGCCTAAAATAAAAGTGGCCCGTATTATTGAGAATCCTTCTGAACCGAAGCGTCCTCGGGAGATCTTCTGAAAGCCATTACAGATACATTTCTTAAAATCGAGTTATGGTGGCGACTATTTATTTTAACTTTTATACTGTGATTAAATACCAAATACAAAATTAAATAAGGTAGTTTAATGTTGAAAACTTGATATTAAAAAACTTTTTTTTTTAATCTATATTCATATCTGTCTGTCCATATCTCAGATCTCTGCCTGTTACCAGGTTATATCTCGTGGACCGTGCATAACTAGGCAGTTGAAATGTTCACAGATGATGTATATCTGTTGCCGCTACAACAAGAAACGTTAAAAACAGAATAAAATAAATATTTGAAGGTGCTCCAACGAAACAAACGTGATTTTTTTTACCGTAATAATACACAATTGATATACAGGAATTCTTCGTGAGCGAGTCCAACTAGCACTTAGCTGGTTTTTTTAATTTAGGTCTACATTATTTACAGGTAAAATATGTCGAGTGTATCTTAATAGGCTGTGAACTCTATCATAAATATTTTTTTGACATGTTTGGAACTGTACCATCCGAATTTTGACAAAAATCAAAAGTTCCATAAAGTCTTACTGTCAGCGATGTTGGGTGTGTCGCCTTTGGTAAAGTCCCAGGCTTGGATGCGATGTGAGGGGGCGGGCAAGGTTTCTGAGATGATTCCAGCATCCAGCAGCCCCGCCATGAATCCCCTGTTGGGTCCCAACGGACCCATGTTCTGTACTCCACCACCGCCACCGTCGTTACCATCGTCGTCAACAACCATTGAGTTCTACAAAACAGACTAAGCTATACGCTTGTCCAAAAAGTGTATACGTATCTTTCATCTTAGGTTTATACCGTATTATATCAGATGATATCGGAATCAGCTACCTATGGGATTTGAATAGGACACCTATTTCGCCACATATTTCAATAGTTTTTACGCAAAGCTACTGCCATCTGACCTCTGCAACCCGGAAATTAAGCCCAAATCTAAATTAGGTCGAATTCTACGAATCTGGGTTTCCTCCGGATGTTTTCCTCCACCGTAAGTGCACTCAGAAAATGTGAATAAGTTAGATGTATGTATGTATTTTAAGATTGTTATTTATTCTACAGTAATTTAGTTGTCTGAAAATAGTAAAGTAACTAGAATCTAAGAAAAATATAATAAGTTGTAGGTACATATTTATATGTAGCATAAATCATCACAGTTTTTTTTAATTGAAGATACTAAGTTCATATTTACTCGGTTTTGTAAGACATACTTAACTTAAATTTTAAGCTTTAACCTTTCCCTTCATTAAATAGAAACAAGATCCAACTTCATCCAGTTGTTTAAACATAAACAGTGGACAAACAAATAGGCGTAACCTCTTTTTTTTTGTTTTTAAACCTTAGTAATTTAAATATTTCTCATGTACAAATATATCGGTCTAGTCGTTTCAGAGATTAGCGTATACAGACAAAAATTCAAAAAATAGTATTTCGGTATAAGTATCTTGTATGTAAACATTCATATGCATTTAGTAAAAAGCGTTTCTTTTAATATTACATACGGACACTCCAACTTTATTTTTTTTAAACATTAAAATTTAGTACCAAATCTGAAAACAGATGTTGTTGTGTATTTTTACATGGCGCGGACGTCTCAATTGTTTAGATAAGAACCAGTTCCCTCGAGTTGGTCCGGGTTCCGTTGTAGAATAGGCTAACTGTCTTTCACTCAGGCAGCTCGTAAGGGGCGAGCACAGGGTCTATTGTCACCAACACCGTGACATTGACTAGCTGATAGTCTTGCAACGACTCGCTCGGATTGGTACCACCGCCATTATCGTGTTCTGGTTTGAAGGGTAGGGTAGCCGGTAAACTTACTCAAGCGCAGCGCAGGTAGCGCACCATTTCCACCTTTGTAGTCTATAGGCGACGTGTATTTCTTACCATCAGAAAATCCGTCTGCTTGTTTGCCTTCCAATATCACAAAAAAAGTTTCATTGATACCAAGAATTTGGAACCTAAATAACAGCTGGCGCCTGTCGTCTCACCTGAGCCAATATAATCGGTTGTAGATATTCATGTATTCTGGGTAATCTTTGGGGTTGACTTGTTGGATTATCAGCAGTACCCGAGGGTTCCCCAACTTGCATACGAGGTGCAGCAGCGCCCATGACCTGGAATGGAGCAGATTCTTCTGGGTGTCTCAATGGGCTCCTATGGAAAATTCGTTCTCGGGCTAGTAAATATGGTCTATTATAACCGTGCCATGCTGTTGGTGTGCGGTTGCTAGGTTCTGAAGTGGTGTGTAAGGGGGAAACATTCTCCGGTGGACTTTCACTGGTAGGTGGCAAAGTAAACATCTCTCGGACCGACGACGGAGTGTACAAACGGATGGTCTGTAAGCGCCTGAATCTGCTCCTCGCCGCATTCCGTAGCCTAACAGCTTGCATGTGAGCCCTTCGTAACAAATTAATCCTGTGCTCGAAATCATTCACCATATCCGGCGGAAGTCTAGACGGTTCTTGAGCAGTATTTTCAAAATTTGTGCTCATCCTCGAAGGACCGGCAATAGGTTCATTATTTGAAAAATCATTTCTCGCAGTAGACGTTCTTTTTCTTTTAGTTGGCAATAAACGCAGTGCGGGAATTTTATACGTCGATACAGGGGGCAATACTTTCCTTTTGACTAACGGATGAGCAATTGGATTTGTCCTGTGTAATGCTCTTAAACGTTTGCTTTCCATATACAAATCTCGTCTATTTTTCGCAGTCGCAGAATTATTTCTATTGGCTGCTGCTATTTGAACGGCAAGACGGTTACTCCATCTATGTGACATACTGTTTAATTGACTGGTACTAGGCCGATTTGGAGAGTTATCGCGACTACTGATTCCAACAGATTTTGTTTTAGTGATTGTAGCGGCTTCGTCTTTTAAGTGCTTCGTATTCCTTTGCAGTCGATTTTCTTCAGTTTCAGTATTAATAGGAGTTTGTGGAGATTCATCTGGACCATCAACATTTATGGGTCCCGTATGATCAATATTTTCTAGACGAATAACGTTGACGGAATCAACCCGCTGCGGTGAAGTATTGCTGTTTCGCCCACTATTCCTATTCGTCATCAACATTAAACATGTTAACGCCAAAGCTTTTTTCAAAGTTTTAAGCATAATTATAATAAGCTGATTCAATCCTGGTTCTTCTAAACACATCATCATCATATTAAACATGGCGGACAATACTTGCATTGCCCGCATACGAATGACATGCCTTGTTGCGCTTATTTCAATCGCTCTAACAAATTCTCTCCTAGGTCTATTTGAATATCGTTGCGACAATCTAGTTGCAGCGGAGTTACGAGACCGTCTTCTTATTTCATCCTCTGGTCGCCACCTATAATTCGCTTGTAATCTTCGTCTTAAAGATGGAATAGATCGTACGGTTGGAGAATGTCTCCGTTGTGAAGCTCTGTTTGACATCCTGGGGTCACGTCTGTTTCTAGAAGTTCTTGATTCATGATTAGCTGAAGTTCTAGGATCATTATTACCAGAATTTCTGTCATTTGTACTATCATTGGGAGTCTCCAAATCTCTATTACTTAAATTAGATCTTTGGTTAATACGAGTAGTCCTACTCGAACCACGATTAGCGTTTTCAGACATGTCTGTTAACATCATACATCTTTCGACGAGGGATCTAGTATAATAACTTGGAACACCCCGTCGACCAGTCTCTCTGTGGAGTGTCAATATTTGTCTACGTAAATTATCCCACATGACGCGTAACTCACGCATTGTTATTCTGTTACCACGAAGCCACATATTTGTCAGCTGTGTAGAATGGAATATTAAAAGATCAACACCTTCTTTAACCTTTCTACAAGCTTCTTCTGGTGTAAATACGGGACTACCAGACCAAAAATTATCTCGACTAGTAGATGGTCTATTCGGATCAAAATTAGCCGTATTTTGATTTTGTTGACTACCACTAGCAGCACTATTTCGGTTAGGTGTTCTAGATTCCTCGTTTGAGCTATTATTTTGAGTTCGTACGTGAAATCTACTACTATTTGCCGAAACATTGATACCTCCAGCTTCGTCACCCATGTCATCTAGTTGAGATTCACCTAATTCAAAAAATAGTCTATCCGTTGGCTGCCCTGTTCTTTCAGTATTAGAATTATTATGGTCATTATATCTTAAGTCATTTTCCCTAAATGTAGAATTTCTTGTTCTCAAAATGTTAACCTCTGGGGATTGGTCACTGTCCGAATCGGAAGTAGAGGATACTAAATCCTCATGCAAGCTTATACTAAATAAACGCATACGCGGACGTGCAGGCCGTTGCCTTTCTGTGGGCTCATTATCATCAGAGTGTGCTCTTGAAGTATGTCTGCGACGAGGTGTATTCCTCTCCGCATTCGCTAGAGTGGAAAGCGACATGTTCGTGATAAGGTTAAGTAATCGAGTACCAGAATCTCTTAGTATAGCCCGTATTAAATCGAGACTAGCATTTATAGCCTGAGCATCTACTGGTGGTGATGGTTGCGGAGAATCGGATGTGCCGGGTCTAGGTTCAGGGTTTGCAGTAGACGTTGAAGGTTGAGCGTGATCGTTTAACATTGGTGTATTATCTAAATCAGTCAAAACACTTTCCCTCGTAGGTGATGTCGAATTTCTTTGAGTACTTAGTCGCCGGGATGATAAATCTAAAACTGAAGAATTTTCAGGCCTGTACGCGGGAAATATGCTCGTCCGTGAGGAGTTATTTAATGTATCTGTGGATTGATCAACTAAAGGACTATTGGCGAAAGAAAAACGACTAGGTCTGGGTGTGGTGTTTGTAGAAGAAAAAGGATTGGGCAAGAGGCGAGAGGAACGTTCACTTTGATCCACTGTACGAAATGGCCGTCGGGCATCGTTTAATGGCTGGAACGCTGACGGTCTTGAACCAATTTCTGATCGGCTTGCATTTGGAAGCCTAGAAAAAAAAATTAAATATTATTTTTTAATACGTAACTGCTAAACAACATAACGTTGGTTAGTTGATAATACATGTATTTTCTATCAATTTACAATTTATAGTTCACTTCATCTGATGCCAATTCTTGCGAACCAATGATGAAAAAAACTCAGCTGATTTGAATGTCTTTAAGGAGAAAGTATTAGTAAACTACTACTGAACTGATTTAGACGAAATATTACAATAATCTAGTCCGTACATCAGAAAAACACATGGGCTACTTTTAAACGACTGCAAAAAAAGAAAATATTATTTTACTCATAATTATTCTAAGCTGAAGGCAGAAAGTTAATAAATTGTACTCACGAAAATGGGACATAGTCAAAAGACAAAGCATCAAGGTTGAGCAGCCGGCCGCCGGGCGCGTCCCCGTCCGCGCTGCTGCTGCTGCCGCCCGCCGGGCGGGGCGACGGCGGGTTGTCTGGGGACCACTTCGGGGTTTCAATGTCATTGGGACTAAATAATACGATTAATGCAAACAATTATGTACGATCCCGTTCTGGATAACGAGCCCGGTTTGGTTTAAGTAAAATTAAATAAGTTAGTTACGAGGGCTGCTACTTATGTATCCGGAATAAAAAAGAAACAAACGAGTGTCATTTAAAATGGTTTTATTGTTTTTCAAAATATTAGCCGCGACGATCGATGAACTTTTGCATTGGTACGTTGAAACCAATTTTCATAGCATTTTTTCCATTCTGATTGAGGTATCTCTAAAACGTGCATTTTGAGCGCATCGACGGCCTTTTCATCTGTCCTGACGGCATCGGAAAGACGTTAACCCCTTCATTTTTCTTCACGTTTGGAAATAAATATAAAATCATTGGGTGCCAAATCAGAGCTGGACGGCGGATGACTCGTCCATTCGATCCAAAATTTTGACCTTCCAAAAACCGAGTTGTTTCGGCCGAGCTGTTCTTACATTTGTTTTTTTTTATTTTTTCCAACACAAAGATTCATCACCTGTGCAGATATTATAAACAGCTCTTGACGCACTAAAGTTATATTTTTTATTTTTTTTGACCAATCGACACGAGCCTGTTTTTGATCAAATATATTTCTTTTATATAATTTTTTTTCCAGCCAAATGTTCATGTTGTATCCTGTGTATACTCGTCATACACATGTCTAAGAACAACTGTATCTCTCGATATATAACTTGACGATCTGTAATTATTAGTTCCCGCATAGCATCTATGTTTTGTGGTACAACTACCGTACTACAACCGTACCGTACCGTACAACTACTTAAAAGGCGACCTTTTTTACTTTCGTCCGTAAGCATAGAGATAGACCGTTCCCGATTAAACTCATTAAATCAGTGATACAGTGCTTTTGGATGGTGCTTCGTCTTCTAACTTCGAAATAAGTTGATAAATGCTTTGTGTTATATTAGTACCTAAGGGTGCGATATGCGCCGACAAATAGCCGGCGATATTAGGTTCATAATGTGAGAGGTGGCGAGGCCGTCGCCATATTGGCCACAAATCCAATCAAGGCAACGCTGTTTAAGCACACTGAAACTCATAAGAACACGTTTCCTGCCTTGTGCGTAGAAGTTGAACACCAGTTACACCCGATTGTAGGAGGCGATCCCGAAAAAATGTAAGTGTAATAAATAGCTGACAGTCTTGACGCCTTGCCTGCGTTAAATACAAGTGCAACATTAAATATCAAGCAATTACCATCGTCATATTGCGTGGTCGAGGTGTAAGATCTAGGAGTTCTCGTGAAGCTGTTAGATTCGGGCGATGGATCCGTCTCCATCGGATCTGTACCCCGATCAGTCTGAAAGTTGTAATACATAAAATTTTAATACTATATTTCAAACAAGCAATTTTTGTAGGTATATAAATGTTTTTTTTTACACAAAACTTAATAAAATCTGATGAAATTTCTTCCAGCACATCTAAATAATATGATGCTGTGATTGAACAATGGAAAAAATAAATGTAATATTACTAACGAATTTTATTAGAGAAATAAATGTTATTGCGGTTCAGACAAGTGATATTCCTTTAGCTGCTTTTTAAACATTGACAAAGAAAGGTTATTGCAGACATTAAGGGGAAGAGCCTTCCATAATTTGACCGAAAAAAAAGTAAAAGATCTAGAATAAATAAGATCTAGATTAAAAAAGTAAAAGAGCTAAAGTTGAAACGGTAAGGGAAATCAGTGCTGTGCAAAAAAAGTGAACCGCTCCCGCATATAAGGATCAGTAGGGTTATAAAATCTTAAAAAAAAGAAGTTAAAATAAGAATATTCATGCACAATGAATACAATTATTGAGAAGTAAACGAAACAAAACGAAATAACGATTAGATACAATTATTACTCGAATGTAAGATATATGTATACACACATACATAAATATCTTCACGCAATATAACTTGCGGGGTAAGCAGAGAATATCAGGTGCCAAGTTTTACGATTTCTTCAAACTTATCTAGCTTCCTACACATTCATTACTCTCTTCATATAAATACGCCGGCTACGGAGACTCTTGTCACCACTCCGGAATAACAAACGAGTAATTTGGACATGTAATGTCAACCTAGGTCTCCCCGGGTACCTACAGCCATCTTACATTCGCGTTGTATATCTGTTTAGTCAATCTTTCATCTTACATTTTTTCCACATGTCCTTTCTCAGTTTTACACCGTCACTTTCTTTGATCTCACTATTACATGTAGACGATGAAATTAGAAAAATATTTACCGTGCTTGGTGGCGGAGGAGTTATTGTTAGTCTATGTCGTACCATAAACAAACGCTGATAGTTCCTCACAAGACTATCATAACGCTGAACTAAATTCTGATATGAATTTACAATTATATCCTGAGTCGATCCTGAATTATCTTGCGGTCGGTTATTCCCTGTATTATCCTCTGCGTCAGATCTCCTTGAAATGTTCTGATTATTTGGACTTAGCGTGGATATGTTTTGAACTGAGGCATTGGCAGCCCCTGAAGTTATTCGTAGTGATATTCCAGTTATTAGTTTGTATCCAAGAGAATCAAATGCTACGTATCTGTAAAAAAATTAAAAGCAAGTATGTAGTATTAATAGACTTAAAAGGTGTTATATTCGTCACCTATATTTTTGGACTAGCTGTGCATGCGACTTCGCCCGCGTTTTTATTTATTTATTTTGTTTTATACATTTCTAAAGTAAATTTAGTAAAATAAGTCGTTCCTTGTTGCGTCAGCTGTCTGTCAGTGAAAGTCCCGTCAAAATCGGTCCAGCGGCTTCGGTAGATTATTTTGGTATTTTGCAGTTACAATTTCATTAATTGTATTTAGTAAAAGGTGGTTATTTTAATACTACATATAGACACTTCAATTTTATTTATTAGTATAGATAAAATTTTTACCTGACTTTTTCATTGATGTTATTGGTTGCAACTTTTGTGAATGGTGCTGGTTGGCTCCAGTCCCAAAAATACAGCTCGTTATGTGTAGCAATGACTAGTAGCTGTTCCCTTGGGTGGAAAGCAATAGAAGCTATTACCGTCTCATTGGAGGCATTCCAAACCTCGCTCCCACCCTGGTATAGAATACATTTGAAATTAAAAAATAAGTCTGTAAATAATCTGTCATAATATAGTACACAATACAGTGCAGTAGTGTTTCTTAACAGGGCATTGTATCAAAATTAGTTAGGGTATGGAATTAAGGGTAATATTTTATTTATTTCATCGATAATAATGACAAGTCAGAATTTTTAACAGTTTCAACTTTGAAAAAACTTCTATCTGTTGTTGTTGTGGATAACAATTTTTTTGATTACCCATGTTAGGGACGTCTGTAGTCCGGGGTATTTGTTTCAAAGATACGGCGGTAGGTGCGCCAATAAGTTTTTATGAAGTTGAAATTGAGAAACGACTACTTTAAACTTTTACCCATAATAATACTATAAGCAAAATTCCTTCACCACAATATTCTTTCGCAGAGAATGTATAAGTACACATCTACAGGTAAGTACATTAATAAGTTAACAAATAGCTTCATGCATGAAATACATATACTGTTCCATTTTGGACTGTAAATTTAATAATATTGGTTCTTGCTCTTCTTTCTGTAATAAATAAAGGCAGAAGGCTGTTATAATATAACCTTTGGCGTTGGATAGCTTTTATAAGTCTTTCAATTGTGAGACTCATTACAACTTTAAAATGATGTCTACTTACACTGGATATATCCCATACTCTAACTTGCCCACCAAGACATCCAGATCCTATTAGTTGTGGATGGGATGGATGAAATGCAATACACCAAGGAGTCCTTGGGTGTCCTTTTAGTATCCTCACATGTTTTCCACTTGCAAGTTCAGATACATACACATTGTGATTACCATGGGTCGATGCTACTTTAGTCCTGGAATATTTACAAAATATTGGCATTGGAAATATGAACAATACAAACATTAGGATATTTTGATTTATATTAATGTTTTATTTTTTACAATTTATAATTGTTTTAGGGTTCCGTACCCAAGGGACAAGGGACCCTTTTAATAAAACTCTGCTGTACGTCTGTCTATATGTCATCAGGCTGTATTTCATGAACTGTGATAGCCAGACAGTAATAATTGACATAGATGATGTATTTCTGTTGCTGCTTTAACAACAAATACTATAACCAAAATAAAATTAATATTTAAAGGGGGCTCTCATACAACAAACGTGATTTTTATGTCATTTTTACAGTAGTGGTACAGAATTGCCTTCCTACCAAGCAGCTCGAAAGAGGCGAGCAGAGGATAATTAGGTTACCACCTACAAGACCACTGGTGGTAAAGCGCTGTGTAGTAACTCGCCCAGGGAGGGATTCACCGCCTTACCTATTCCTGCCGCCAAAATAACATTGTCGTGTTCCTATCCGGGGGGTAGGGTAGCCAATAAGATTGCAAATAAGGCCTAACAGCCCAACCACAGGGCAGCCGCGCACCGACAATATCTATGGTGTCTATATGCCACGGTTGTCTCTTACCATCAGGACACTCATGTGCCTGTTTGTTGTCTTATTCCATAAAAAAAACTTCGTGCGCAAGTCCGACTCGCACTTGGCCGGTTTTTATTTAATAATAACACTTTTCAAAACGACTTATCTATTAACATTAAATGAATGTAATATAGCATTTTATGTATAGCATTTGACCAAACATACAGTAAAATGATAGTTGGCTTGAAATACATATAATGACAACTAATATACTTCTTTTCTTTTTGTAAGAAATTAAAAAACTACAAACCCATCTGGACTAAACACCATCAAAAACGTTGATCGAGGATAACCAGGCAAATCACAACTCTGAAACAAGTATTTAAATTTTACATGAGCGTAAAATAATAGTATTGGCATGCATAGCCTAACTAGAATTTTCTGATAAGAATATGTACATGTTGTTTGTACAACTAAGAGTCGTAATGGTGTGTTGCCAATCTAATAATAACCACAATATAAAGTTTACTCGCTTTTTAACCATCTAAATAGAAACACAAAAATAGCAAGCATTGTTTAGTATAATCAATTAATTCAAAAGGAAAAGTAATCTTTCTTTACATATATAATATGTGCTTAAGACACATAGACACAGATTTTAGGAAAAAACCAAAGATAATATTTTTATTTTATGGGATAAGACAGCGAACAGGCACACGGGTCTTCTGATGGTAAGAGACAACCATGGCCTATAGACACCATAGACGTTGTAGGTAGTGTCCTGTCTGTCCTGTCCTGTGGTCGGGCTGTTAGACCTTATGTGCAAGTCTACCGGCTACCCTACCCTTCGGACCGGAACACGACAATATCATTATGGCGGCAGCAATAGGTAAGGCGGTGGATCCCTACCCGGGCAAGTTGCTGAACAGCACTCTACCAGCAGTGATCATGTTGGTAGTGACCGAGTTAACCTATGCTTGCCTCTTATGAGCTGCTTGGTAAAAAGGCAGTTGGTCAATTTTACATAGAGGACCCAGATCAATGGGACATACTGTCTAACAGCCCTATACAATGAAATATCTACAACACCAATGGTAGGCCACAGTTGTCTTTTATAATCAGAAGACCCATGTTTATTCATTGTTTTATCCCATAAAAAAAATAGGTTTCATTTGCATATGCCTAGTCAAAGTTAGCAAAACAGTACCTACTTTTTATTAGGTACAACTTAAAAATCAATTCTTAGATAGTAAATATAATATAATAGATAGTTGCAAGATGAAAAGGGATAAAATAAACTACTTGAAGAAGCAATTGATAGCTCCTTCAAATTTTGTAAAAAAAAAAGATGCTTACCCTTATCTTAAGTGTTTTCTGAACGAGAATATTTTCAGCTATATTCTCAAGAACTGTCTTATTTGATGCAGAGTTTGGAGGATTGATTCCTCTTTCCCTCCATTGCCAACTACGAGCAATGTTGCCATTATTGTGAGGTTCATCAATAGCTTCATTTTTAAATCCAAGCCAGTCACCATCAATCAAAGGATCCATAACCCTTCAAAAAAATCAATATGTATTTTTATATTATAAGTAAAGTAACATTACCAAAAAATATATTTTGTTTGTAAAGATTGGTATATAAAATGATTAATATAAATAACATGACTGTCAATTAGATTATTTTTATCTGCAAGTCATCTTCACACATTATCAGTAGGAGTTTCCAAGCAAGTAAATATAATTAATATGTCTTACAACTTCTACATCAACTACTAGTAGCAAAAAACATATGAGATAATACTACTAATACCTGATCAATTTTTATTGATTTTTCCAAAGTTAATATATATCTGTAAATAAAATTAATAAGTTATAATCTTTTTGTTATTTTATGAGATATATTTGTTTAAATTGTTTATTTCTGCCAACCCTGTAAGGAACTTGGTAAGAAGATGTGTTTGTACATGGAAATTAAGTAATAAAATAACTCAATGACTACCAATGTGCTATTAGTCTGTTGAAAACATGTTGCTGAAATTTGTTATATATGTATATATATGGTATATCGGTATCTTTTCTACATGGTAATTTATTTTATATAATCCATTATTCTATGTGGTTGGTTGGTTCAGTCTATAGGTATGCTTATATCTTTAAAACTACTCAACTAATTATTATGATAAAGTTTTTTAGATGGATTATAATATGTATATACCATATATAATATATCTGTATGATATTGGGCTGAGTCGCTAGTGTTATATAAAGTAGTGTCAACATCAGATAAATGTCTTGTTTCACTATTATATACTAGCTGTTGCATTCGACTCCACCTACGTGGGCTATAATCCTGTAACAATTATGTTATCATGACACAATCTAACATAGATTACACATAAAAAACCATATGCAAAACTAGTATTTCTATAGCAAAAAATTTTTTTTGACTTTTTTCCTCTCCCAAAGAACCCTCTTAAGTAAGCAAGATACAAAGTAGCCCATAACATTCCTCAGAACATAGGCTACCTGCTAGCCTAATTTCATCATAATTAGTTCAGTAGTTTTAGGGTAAACCGTGGCCAGAATAGGATAAAGACAGACAGACAAGAAATCCAAAAAAAATAAAAATATGTTATGCTGCCCATTTTGAGTCGCCTAGACCTCTTTTTTATAAATATCTTCAATATATACAGAATTCACTCTACTATATTTTTATTGAATGGCAACAGAACACATTGTTAGAATTTTTGTCTCTCTTATCAGTATCCCTATCACAATTCATTCTAATCCATTGTAACAATAAGCATTAAATTTTACCGACGGGTACTCTTCGAGCCGACGAAGATTATAGGCTATTTTTATCCCATTGACTTAAACGGTTACCTTGAGGATAAAGCCAAAATCGCACTTTAAAAACTATCCTGGTATATTAAACACAATTGATTCTTTTGTGTCCGAAAATTTTATGTTCAAATATATAATATTCCGTTTGCATGTGTGTATGATGCATTTATATCTTTGTGAGTATGTTTGCATTAAAATTTTGTTGAATGTCAAAGTAGTGGTGTTTGTAATATGAAAGAAATGGTGTATAATGTATAATAGGAAATATAACAGGACTTATTAGCTCATCACTAGATCTCAGTCAGAGGTTGAGTTTGGAGCGAACTATTAGTAGTTTTGTGTTTAAGTCAGAAAAAAAGGATGACTAATCCTTTGTCCTAACTGCCACCCTCTATATTATTATTTAATGACTAGATTTCTTTTCATAGGTAACTCAATCTGATACAAAGTTCTTGTGGTGTTCTAATCATTGATAAAACGTAAACACTTAAATAAATGCACACAATTAATGATATAACTTTTTTAATACATGAAAAAGCTAACACAGAGGCACGATTTTTTAAAGAAATTTTGTTTATTTAAAGCAAAGGTGAAATACCATTGAACTCAAGATAAAGGTCCTAAGATGGGATTTTAATTTTTTTGTAGCAATATATTATTATTAAACAAATATTGTAAGAGATAACATAGTAATAAATACTAGCTAATTAATATTTGTAGTTGTCAATTAGTTAGAAACTCAGTTACAATGTAATAGAAAATAAGTAAGCAACTTAGGAGCAACCTTAGAGAACCATTTTGAATCGCGAAAAAGGTTATGATGTCAATAATTTTCTGAATAACGCCATATTTGCAATTGTACAACGTTTGTTTGTAAGCTTTAATCAAGAACTACGGGACGAACCGATGATATTGTGTACATAATACAAATAAGTAAATCAAGGCGATAGCATCAAGTGCTCTAAAAACAATGTTACATACCTGGATCATATTGCGACTTTTTATTGTAACCAAGTAAATAGATTAAAACTTATAAATATTACCAATAACATAGAGTATTTTTAACAATATTTCAAAAAGAAATGCACATTTAGGACATCAATAACTGTGGAAAAAAATTGTTTTACGGCACACACATCTAAAAGAGGAATACACACAGCTGCGAACTGTCAAATTCAAATGACACATTGAGTGATGCCAGTACATATTTTTTTATAGTTCTGCAATGGTTTCTGAATTGAATACCTAAATACCCACAGTAAATACCTAATTAAAGAAAAACCATTGCAATAAAATAGTCATCCAAGGCCATTCTGTTTAAGTGTTAGCTTATGAGTAGAAGACAGGATGGCCTCGACGAATATTACAATAATATTTATTGAGTTTGCAAGCACTATATTCGGCACGGCGAACCTTGATCCCTATGACAGTTCGTGTTAGTGATGACTGATGGGATGGGGGTCGCATCGATACTAAACTTGGCTTGCATTCAGCGACATAGGTAAACATGTTTTGAAAAATATTATAATCTGCATTTTTAATTTCTACTAGGTATGTTGTTTTTATAGTTAAATAAAGTTTTTTTAACAAAAATAAAATCATTTTCTAATATTTTTTACCCGATTTGCCGTAAAACTTATGTTATAAGTAAATGGATATATTTCAGCGAATAAAATGCTGACGTTATAAAAAGCTTGTAGTGAAGTGACTCCGGATAATTGGAGGAAAATCGTAGAAAAGACTAAAAAACTTTGTTACGATGATTGGGAACGAGATGTGCGATACGATACCATTGTAGATCAAACGTTAGATATTGATACAGGTAGGTGACAGTAGTTACAGTTCAGATACGAGTCAGTGACGCAAGCACTTTTGTCATTATCAGATTTAAATTAAAATATATTTAAATAATTAATCGTTAAACAGCTTTTGTTTT
>DVZL01002683.1:0-15078 GCA_018236625.1 Lasaia peninsularis
TTCGAGCAAAAAAATAATAAAAGTTTTGGATCACATGTTTGTTTAACACAGTTACAAAATACTTTTCTTATTTTATACACCCTTCGAGCAAAAAAATAATAAAAGTTTTGGATCACATGTTTGTTTAACACAGTTACAAAATACTTTTCTTATTTTATAACATTGCTGCCCTAATAAAATTCAATAGCCAGTTTAAGATGACCCATACGTTTGAAGGTTCCTAAGTACTTTTATTTCATTTTATGATGGTCGTGAACCGTTTATAGTAAGAGTTGATATGGCTGTAATTTCTCAACTTACCTGGAAAAAATACAGAATTGCCTATAAACTATGTTCTAGTCAACAGGAAATAAGAAATTAAATCGGATAACGCGTGCATGAAATCCCTTAAGTATCTAAACTACCCCCTAACCAAATTTCGTCACTATCGGTTCAGTAGTTTTCACTTGAACTGCGGCCGAAAAACAGACAGAAAGACAAAGAATTAAAAAAAAAGGATCTTCGGCCTATTTTCAGTGACTTAGACCTAGTTTTTTTATTATCTTTAATATACAGATTAATTTTTCTTAATTTTTAGGATAAGTGTAATTTATAATTATTTTACATATTTAGTTATTAGAATTATACGATACTAAGTATAAAAATTTCAAAATTCTCATAATATGGGCGGGGCGGGACAAAGATCGCCGGTATAGCATATATTTATATATGTTTCCTATCAAACCACCTAGGCTTCGCACTGTAAATCACTCTATCTATTCAAGAAAACCGCACCAAAATCCTTTGCGTAGTTTTAAAGATTTAAGCATACATAGGGACAAAGAAATATGTATGTACGTAGTGAAGCCATTAAAACATTTTGGTTACAGTCAATGAGAGCAAAAGAATTAATAATAAAAATTGAAGCTTAATAAAAATAAAATTATATTACTATAAAATAAAAGAATAATTATTTTCACATTTTGAAGGAACTCTCTATATGTATGTTTACATATCTATTAAGTAAAAAGCGGTTATTTTGATATTACATACATACACATCAATTTTATTTATTTGTGTACACTAGCTATGCCCGCGAATTCGTCCATATTTTTATTTAATTATTTTATACACCTTTAACGTAAAATTCTAAAATTAAATAGCCTAAGCCACTCGTTACTACATCAGCTCTCTGCCAGTGAAAGCCCCGTCGAAATCAGTCTGGCGTTCCAGAGATTAGCGGGTAGAGACAGACAGTTAAAACATACATATGCATTAGGTAAAATTTTAATATTAATTTACAGACACACCAATTTTATTTATTTGTATAGATTTTAGAAATGTCTAAACCCTTTTTTCAAATTTTGTTTATTAAAGTGAAGTACTTTAAAGGTTTAAATTAAAAATTCTTTAGAGAATGGCGAGTGCGAACTCTCATCTATTACTCCTTTATGTAAATTTTTCATTATTATTGTTAACGGACTAAAAGCGAAAGGCTTTTTTTATGTATCCTTGTTAGAAATGCTTTTCTTTCGTCTATACAAAATATAGGTAAATGAAATTGGAGTGTCTGTATGTAATATTAAAATAACCGCTTTTTACTGAATGCATATTTTTGTTTTCAAGGTACATAATGATACACCAAAACAGTAATTATTAGAATTCTTGTTTATCCGTCTGTATGTTTGTACTCTTTAATCTCTGAAACGGCTGGACTGATTGGATGAACAGCTAAGGATACTTTTATTTTAGAAATGTATAAAATAATGAAATAAAAATATCTAACTCAGTGCCTATTATACATATAAGTATTTTTATATAATAGGCACTGAGTGATCAACAAACAGACTAAACCCGGGTCGGAAACCCAACATTTCAATTTTGTGGTCTTAACATCTGATATTGCTGTTTACATACATTTTGACTTGATGGCTTATATTACTGAGGGTGCGATATGTTCCTCTGCCTATGCTTTCGGGGAATATGGGAGTGAAGATGTTTGTTTTAGGGTTGATAATTCTACAAACAATATATGAAATCAGTCCGTGGGTAATGAAGCTAGCGGGGATAAAGACGGGCTTAGGTTAACTTAAGTCGGCTTCGAAAATTCGTGACTCTCCCCCCGACCTTCAAGTTTCGACGTATTATTTTGTTAGACGATCTCACCCTAATCTTATCTTGGTTATATGAAGCAACTATCTATGTAAAGCTACAGGTATACTGAAACGCGATCGCGATTTTCTTATAAAGGTACTTATTATCCTCGTTGGTCGAGTGGCTAGCGGACACGCCTAACCGCATCGACTAACCGCGAGGCTCGGATTTGATTCCCGACGGGGACAGGCATTTGTGTGATGAACATAGATGTTAGTATTTCCGGGTCTGTGTGTTTATTAAATTTATCCTGTTATTTATTTAAGTATTTCTGTGTATTATTATCGTTGTCTAACACCCATAACACAAGCATATAATTTGCTTACTTTGGGGTTAGATCAGTTTGTGTGATTTGTCCAGTAATATTTATTATTATTATTATTTATAGCTCAAGAACGGCTGAATTGATTTGGCTATAAAACTTTATCTAGAATTTTTTTGAACACTGAAAGCGATTTGGAGATTTTTTTAGGTTTCAAAATGATATGAACAACTCACATACAAACGTACGTACAGCTATTTTGAATGACGAAAAATTTACAGGTTTTTGTAATTTTATTGCGTTGAAATTTTATTGTTTTGTAAAATAAAATTAATTATAAATGTAATTACTTACATCGTATATAATTTCAAACAAAATGAATTAAAGAAGCAATATTATTATAACACAACCACCTCTGTAGTCGTGTGGCTTCGGTATCCGATTTTGAAGCACGAGACAGATATGGTTCCCGGGTCTCCTTCTTGTAAGTTTTTTCAGTTAATCTAAAAAACATATTAACATTACCTGAGATAGCATTTGAGCCCAATTTGGCGACGGACTTGCCTCCTGTCACATCATGGGACTTAATATCGTAATAATATCGTAGTAATAATATCGTCGGCTAATCGAAGGTGCATGGATTCCTCTACCTACCTTTTCGGTGATATGGGCGTAGTGATACTTTTATTTAGTAAAAATTTTAGAGTATAATCTTATTTAAAAAGTTCAGGACAATCGTATATGGAAAGTATGGTGGAAAGGATTGAGCCAAATCTCATCTAATCTTACACTGAGAAGAGGCTCATCGATGTCACTCGCCACCAGGTGGCGCTGCACAGTTTAGTAGTTGGCGTAGCAACGTGGGCCGGGTACAGCTTCTCATTAAAATATTATGCAAAAGATATTCTTTTGTTTTTAAAAAATCTGACACAATTTATACAAAAGATAATTTTGAAAAAAATAACGCCATATGGAGAGTTAGACTAAAAATTAATAAAAAAATCTTAGTAATTATTAAATGAAAACCTATTTTTTTATTCTATTTATTTATTATATTTTGTTGTTATAAGACATAAATATATATGTTTTATATAGAAGTTTACATATTTATATTACCTCCGTCGTGTCGCCCCCGTCACTCCCTTTGTATCTGGGCGGTCGCCCAACCACACCGTACTGGGATGTGGTATAAAACCAAGCCGTCGCAAAACTCTTTCACCCAAGTTGCATAAGTTTACCGGTGATAATACCCTCTTAAATATTATTAAATCGGCTATAACAGATGAATTCCAAAATCATATCGTGCACAGTCATCTAACTAGTGTTTGGTGAAATTGAAGTGAATGCTGGATCGTAGCTAATATTACGTAATGTTTAACTTGTTTATTAGTTTATTAACCCGAGAACCTTTCACCGTGAAATTGGACGTCCGAAATTAAACAACGTTATGTATGAAATTATAATTTGCTGTTTTTTATGCCACTGCAGTCTGTATACTGTCTCTGTTGCTTGCTTATATAGGATCTTTATTACTTTTCTCATGTGTTTAAGGTATTTTTAGTTTTATTTTCCCCGTAATTTCTTACAAATAAGCCAAATCTTAAAAATACCTATTTTATCCTTATGCCATTTCTATATCAGATTAGCTGTGTCCGAAACTTCGTCCGCGTTTTTATTTAATTGTTTTATTTTATACATTTTTTAATTAAAATTCAAAACTAAGCATAAGTAGCCTAAGTCATTATTTATTACATCAGCTGTCTACCAGTGAAAATCTCGTGGAAATCGGCCCAGTCGTTTCAAAGATTAGCGGGTTCTGATAAACAGACAAAAATTCTAAAAAATGTTGTTTTGCTATAAGTACTTGTACCTTGTAAACATACATATGCGTTAAGTAAAAAGCGGTTATTTTAATATTACATACAGACACTCCAATTTTATTTATTTGTATCTTAGATGATATCAGGGACGGCTACCAAATCTAGGATTTGACGAGGATGATAATATGACAAGCCATACCCATAGGTACTACGACTGCCATAATATGACAAGCGATCCGGCGAACCTTTACAAGCTTTTTTACCAGCACTAAAAAACAATACATTACTTAAGATTGAGAACAAGGTCCCCGGATGTCAATTCCAACAAACCTTTTCAAGAATAGTAAATTAATAAAAACTTGATAAAACCAAAAGTCACATACGAAAATTAGTTCGAAATTCAAAAAAAATCCGTTACTTTCTCTTTAAATCCCAACACGTCAATGTCAGAAGTGACATCGTGGTTTGAGAAAAGTATCACAATGGGACGAACTCAGGCGCGCCTAATCAAGTTTTTTTCATCACTAAAAAACTGGCAGGGTAATAGTTATAATTATAAAAAGTCTTAACATCATAAAGTATTAATTCGACATCCAAAAGACTTCCCGGTCGAGATACTGGCACGTTACATAACGCAAATTCCCGTGAAAGCGTGGCTTGTCACGCACATTGTACACTTGTTAAACAAAAGATAACGCGGCTCGCACGCGTTGCGACGTATGTTACAAAAAATGGTCATTAGGTAAAAAAGGCAAGTGATTTTTTTTTCTAGTATCGTGCTTCCTGATTCAAATCACAAAAGCCTACCCTGTCTGTCTCGGCGGTGTAAGCCTTTTTTATTTTTAACTACTATTAATTTTGTATCTATGGGGGGATGATAAGCGGTTATAATCATAGTATAATACAGTTTAAAACAAGAATCACATCAAGTTATACAAACGATCGTTTTATTATTAAACCGATGTAATTTAATTATAATAATATAGATAAAGTTAAATGTCAGCTATTGCATGTTTTATTTTTATTATCAAATACGCTAGAGGGGAATGTCGTTATCAAGTTTTCTTTCCGTTCAGAAATATCGTACGTCTGGGCTTAACCAGTAAATGCTAGATTATAATTAAATTCATATAATAATAGTTCTAATAACTTTAAGGATACTGTTATGTAGCAAGCTGTACCGGTACACGAGTATCTTAATCAACTTATGTGGAAATGCACAAGTGTGGTGCTAGGCGACCAAACGCGAGGTACGGGTTCGATCCCCGATAGGGCAAGCACTTGTGTGGTACAGATACAGTATTTCCGAGTTTGAGTGTTTATTTAATTTATTATGGTGTTTAAGTATATCTATGTATTAGTGTCGTTGCCCAACACATATAACACAAGCATATAATTTGCTTACTTTGTGGTCAGATCAATTTATCTAATTTGTCCAGAGATTTATTTATTTATTAAGTACCAAAAATCAATAGTGTAAATTATATTAAATAATAAATACTAGATACTCTATAACTGTGTCAAAGTATACTCCGTCAGAGAAAAAAAGAGGGCCAAGTTTTCTTTCTTCATTACATACATAGTTTAAAAAAGATTAAAAACGTAAAAGAGTTATCTCTATTAATTTAATTGGATTTTTGTATTAATATAGCTGTATCAGGAAAAAACTTATCAATTCTGATCTTGCTATATATTTAAGGAGGAAGACGTCAAACCTAAAATTTCAGCCACTTTTTATCAAAATCGGTCAAGTTGGGATAGAGATATCTTCGACTGGAGGAAACGGAGTACCCGCGCAAAACCACGGTACTGAGGAAGTTCAATATATTACTGAAGCCTACAATGAAAAATGACTCTCTTGTCTGTGTGTCATTACCACGAGGTCGCCACTCATCCCCACAACAATAAGAACCGTGTTATTGCGTATAACCTATGTGCAATAACACCATCCATTGAAAATCCAATCTTATTCTATACGTACACGGTCGAAAACCCATTGCATGTTAATTTGCCATAACAATACTGGTTTCCGTGGATTGAGCCTTGAACCCAAAACAAAGGAACTTTGTTCGAAAATTGAAAGTTAAATGGAACATTGAGAGCAGACTATTTGTATTGGACCTCTCCTTCTACCATTATGGAATAAAAAGAGAGATCCCAATGTTGTTTGCAAAGTACTAAGTGGCTAATGAAATTGACCTCGAAATGCCTTTAGCGAATTATTTAATCTGTGCCCGATGGTTTATAATCTACGATTTTATTTAATTTTACCGCTTCATTGATCGAATGCTTAGAGTAATAATGTTAGAGGATTATGGTTTGTTGGAAACCTAACTATAATAAGTCTGGAAGCCTTTGGTCTTTCGAGAGCTTTAACTATTGAAGTGAATTGAAGAGTTGAATTAGTTGGCTAGTACCATGGATGTTATGATGGTCTGTTAGAGATAGTCTTAGCATCTACATTTATCCTTTGTTCCATTCAATGAGGTGAAGCGGACGGTTGCCATACAAACCACCTTACTGCTTAAAGACTTAGAACTCTCGTATTTGTCCATTTTGACTTATAATGCGACCCGCCCCAGGTTTGCAAGGGGTACCTATACTATACATGTTATATACACGAAACCTTCATCTTTATTCACTCCATCTATATAAGAAAACCGCATTAAAATCCGTTGCGCAGTTTTAAAGAAGCATACATAGGAATATAGGGACAGAGAAAGCGACTTTGTTTTATACTATGTAGTAAAATACTTAAGTAACTTAAGTTTTATTTCAGATTATACTGTAAAAAGCGAAACCTGTCGGCTATTTAGTTTTCAAATATAACCTTTTAAGTGATATATAAAAAACTACAAGTGTTTTTTTATTTAAAATATGAATTTGTGAAAGTTTCACCAAGCGCTAACGATGAAAAATATAGAACCTATAGACTTTACGCACTTTCCTACACTTCACTTTCTTCACGAAGAATTTTTCACCTGCTTGGTTTTTTATAAACTTTGTTTATAAACTCTTAGAATAAATATTGAACTGTCAATGAGTTGGCTACTAAAGAACGGCGAGTACTTCTCATTGGGCAGTTTATACGTTCGTATCCTGGTTTTTGAAAAAAAAATTTTTTAAACCGTGTACCAATAAAATTTAGTCCTATATCACATCGTGACAATGACCAGCTGGAGAGAGCTTTACGAAAACAGTCTGATTTGGAAACACGAGGTTACTGTCATGTTTAGATTTTGAAAACTACGGTTATATTTTGCAAATTCCCGCCGAAAATACAGGGCGTCACTACTAGCTCCACAGTTGTAGAGTGCAGTCTAGTTTTCCTGGAGATGCTTCGGTTGCGAAGCGAAACGTATTTTGAGAGTAAAGTGTGTGTCTTGCTCGAGTCGCACGATACTACTGTTTTGGCGAAATCACACCTAATACTATCTCCATAGGGTTTACGTTCTTTGTACGCAATAGGCTTAAGCTCCCGGCATCAAATGGCTATTAGCACATTTAGTGCCTATTTTTTACGACCATCAGTATAGTTGTTTATTATTCCCATAAAAACATTTATGGTTCTTCTTACTTGTGTATTATCATTAAAAAACTGGCCAAAGGCGACTCGGACTCGCAGTTGAAGGATTTCGTAACATTATCTATAGAAAAAATAACGTTTCTTGTATAGAAGTACCCATATAATGTATTTATTTTATTCTATTTTTAGTATTTGCGGCAATACAAATTGTTTGTGAAAATTTCATCTTTCTAGCTATTATGGTTTATAAGATATCGTCTGGTATCAGACAGACAGACAGTGAAGTCTTAGTAATAGGGTTCCGTTATTACCCTTTGGGCAAAGAACCCTATAATCTTTAATCTCTTCAAATACATGACACATTATGACACACGGACTTAAGTTTCCAAGATACAGTATCTTATCATTAAACCCTCGATTACGGCGTATCCCAAAGATGGAATTTACATGTTTAATTTACGATAAATAGTGTTTAAACATTTAACTTTCCGGCAACAACAGTTCTATTTACTTTTTCTTTAAAGGCTGTTGAAAATAGGGTGAGTATAATGAAAGTGAATGTGATTTAAAATTAAATACGCACGTTTTCGTCCTCTTAGACGCAGTTAGTTACCATACTATTGCAGTGAAGGGCCCGAGGTAGGTTGAGGGGTAGTATAAGTTATAACTGAAAGTTCAATAACCGCGTCGCAACGTCGCGTCTGTTGTCAATAGCGGGGAACTATTTTAGTTCACTCGCTGAATGAAAGTAAAATACGGGGTTGAAAAACTTAGGCTTTCTTATATTATATTTTTATCAACATAATACGACTTTAATTACGTGTTGTTTTACCAAACAATACACTGAATAACATGAAACTGTATGTAGCTGTACATCACAAAACTACAAAATACTGGCCAAGTCCGAGTCGGCCATACGCTCGAAGGGTTTGGTTCAAAGAGTTTTTATTTCCTCAAAAAAGACCTATTTGTTTACTTATTATGAGAAACTTATAACTGATAGTATAATTACTTTATTAAATGTTGACATGGTGCTTACGACCTACCAGACTATTGTCGACCACAGAGGCAATATATTTCAAAAACCACAGAAACGGGACCAACCCGGGAAACTTTGTATTTAAAAAAAATTAAAACAGGTTCATCCAGTACAAAGTTCTTAAGTGACACATCACATAAAAATACACACTTTTAAGAAGCCGCAAACACCGTGATGTGTCGTGCTGATTCAAGTTGTTGGCGACCAGATATCGCATAGATCGGTGATTCTGAAAATATTCGGAGGTCTACGTTGGCGTGAAACTCACATGTGACGTCAATTTCCATCGCTTGATCATCGCAATTTGGACGAGTTTTGGGAATATGGTAGAAATGTCGCAGCAGTGGTGTGAACTGTGAACCTCTGCAATAGACTGACATGTATAAAACAACGATATAGATGTCATTTTGGATCTTTCCGCTGTTCTGGGCTGTGGAAGCAATCAGATAGAGCGGCATTGGTTCTTTTTCTGTCCATTTACAACAAGATAAGGAGATTTACCACCATCTAGGCTATGTAAGTATTCCTTAATCCACGTACCATAAACTGACGTGTTTTTACACGTCACACGTCACACATTGGACCAGGGGGTATACGTCTGGTCATCGTGAGGTTTTTAGTCGGTAGACTGCGACATACCCCCGTATCACAAATGGTGGCACGGGGTTATGCCGCAGGAGTCCAGACCCATCGCTCCCCCTGGAGTGGTGGGTATCCATAAATGGATTTTCCTCACGGAAAAAAAAATACATGGCGTTAAACGAATACCCCCTGGTATACACTGACCAAGCGCCAGACTTGTGTTCGGTTCACGACGGAGACATGCATTTGCTTGTTGCAAATCTGTGTGTTTATTGCATTTATTAGGTATGGTATCTATTTAAGTATTTTTAGTATCGTTGACTAACACCAATAACATAAGCATATAATTTGCTTACTTTGAAGTTAGATTGCTCGTCAAGACAAGATCGTCAGGAGGTTTACGCAAGGTCGACATGAAGATGACAATAGGTCAATATGAGAGTGACAAAAGATCGACATGAGGGTGACGAAAGTTTGACATAAGGGTGACGCGAGTTCGACATGAGGGTGACGCAAGGTAAGAAGAAAAAATCCATGTTGCCATTGTTAACGTAATCTGATTTCTAACAAACTTGTATTCAGCAATCAGAATAACAAATATAGTTAGTTATACTTACATACAGTTTACAACAGTACATCAGTGTTGCCTCTTTTTTGAAATCAGATTATAACGAGTGATGTTTTCGGTCTGATAAATATTATTTCGGTTTATTTTAACAACAGGCACGTACTGTCCTTGCAATATTTCGAGATTTCGTTATAAAATCTAGCTGAAAACTTAGAAATCTGTTTCATAAGCAATTTCAATTGTAATAATCTAGTTTTATTAAGATCATTCTAGAAATGTTTATATTGTTAAATAATTATCCGATCAAGGCTCAGCTTCTATTCCCAGCAATGGCAGTACGTAATAATAAATAAAAGTTGAGTGAATGTAGTATTAAAATAACCGCTTTTTACTAAATGTATACACGGTACATACCAAGATATTTTTTTAATAATTTTTGTCCATTTGTTTGTTCTGGCTAATCTCTGAAACAGCTAGACCGATTATAACGGGACTTCCACTGGCAAATAACTGTAGTAATAAGATTAGGTTAAGTATCTTTATTTGAGAATTATATAAAATAATTAAATTCAAAAGTAGACGAAGTGGAAGTTGAACATAATGGCGGTAATTCTGTTGTACACTAACAAAAAAAGCCGTTCAAGTTATGATATCCTGATTAGTTTGTCGTACTACTTAGTCCCAACTATTTTGACACGACTATTATCTATACATACATGTAAATAAAATTGGAGTGTCTGTATGTAATATTAAAATAACCGCTTTTTAGTAAGTGCATATGTGTATTTACAAGAAATTTTTGTCAATCTGTCTATTTGTACCCGCTAATCTCTGAAACGGCTAGACCGATTTTGACTGATAAATATAGTAAAGAATGGTTAATATAGTAAAGAACAGCTTAGTCTACTTTTATTTTCAGAAATGTATAAAATAAATTAAATAAAAACGCGGAGGAAGTCGCGGGCACAGCTAGTGCTATTTGTTTTATTTAATCAGCAAAAGATGATACATATTATATGTACATATAATTTGCTTATACATAAGAATATAATTTGCTTACTTTTAAGCTAGTTCAGATAATGATTTAATGTCTTTGACCAAAATAATTTATTTATGATGTTATTAATTGATTAATTATACCGACATATTATTGTGGTGTACGAACATTTAAAAAAACAGCTATTTATTGTAAAAACGCTAAAAGAAACTTCTTTATGGTATAAGAGCCTCCTTTAAATTTTGAATTTGTTATTATTGCGGCAACAGAAAACATCAGCATCGGCAAAAAATGTCCCGGTCATTCGGTCGGTACCTATTCACGGAGCAAAGTCTAATAAGTGGTCCCGTTTTAACCTTTAGGTGCGGACTGCGGAACCCTAAATAACTAAAATTTATTGAACCGGCAGCCTGTAGTGATATAGAAGGTTTAGTTTCACAATTAACTATTTTTAATCACGTCATTTAGTTTATACTAATTTATGCACTCAATTATCATTGTTATTAACATTTTTAATATAAGTACCGCTAATTGCTCATTAGATAAGGAGCTGCATTCTAAAATTCCCTTAATTACTGGTCGTTCATTTAACGTGATAAATAAATTAAAAATATTCAATTACAAAAAATGTGATTAAACTTTTCACAAAATAAAATAATATATTTTTTGGTAACTCAAAAATACATTTTATTTAACTTAAAGTAAAAGTTATATAAATATTTATAATAATATATTTTCCTTTAGGATATTAAGAAATAACTCTAAAACTGCGTTTAATCTGTAAATAGAGAACAACTGCATTTAAAGCCGTTATTCCAATATAAATATATAAAACATCTTGTATCAAAACTAATTTTTGTATCATCGCATTGACAGAATGTCAATCCAAAAGAAGCTTATTATGTTTCATATTATGATATCTACCGGCCAGTGATATAAATAATAAAGAGATCACATCGATTCTCTTTATATATTTTTAAAAATACTTAAAATGTATATCTTAAAACGTATAAAAAATATAAAATAACAATTCACATACAAAACATAAGTACATATGGGACAAATTAACAAAAAACATGTAATTTGATGAAGTTTTATGTCCTTATTTTTATTATTTTTATTGATTTAATTAATTAGAATGTAAGCCATTATTTTTAGTACAGGAATAATAAAATATTTTATCATATTTGTGCAATAATAATATATAACTCTAAAATTCCTGAATTAAAACAGTTTATAATACCTACTTATATATAATTGTTATTTGTTTTGTTTGTTATGTTTATAATAAATATAAACAATAATTTAGAAATATAGGTACGAACATACAAACGAATACGATACAATGACGAATACTATACAATACAATACGAAACAACGAATATGTCATTTTAGGATTCGTGTTCGTCGAGTTAAAATCGATTAAGTCTAAATCGTATTTCATATTTTAAATTAAAAAAACACACGCTTTTTAAAAAGTGACACCAGCTGGTTATTCCAAATTATTGTTAGTTATGTCAAAATACGTTTATTTCCTTTAAATTGAAACATGTGAAAGTTTCTCCAAACGGCAACTATGAAAAATATAGAATACTAGCTGTCCGCCCGCGGCTTCGCCCGCGTGAATTATTTTAATAAAACAGTCAACTTTCAAAGGGCAGACATTTTTCCGACTTATAATACTAATCGCGTAAAAATAAACCCTCTTTTTAAGGTAGTTGGTTAAAAAGTAGCCTATGTCCTTCCTCAAGGTCTACTCTATCTCTGCACAAAATTTCATAAAAATCGGTTGTGGTTTGGGCGTGAAAGCGTAACATACAGACAGATAGACAGACAGAGTTACTTTCGCATTTATAATATCACTACCGATAAATCGTATTTGCTAAGTAGATATTAGTCCGCGATCGCGCCGCTGGTATCCTATTTCTCTTAAAATCAAGAACTAGTTACGTAATCTTGTAAACTTTAAATGAGTCATTTAGCAAACCTAAAGTGTAGTATACTACACTGTATAGATATCTATAAAAAATGTATGTGCCTGTCAAGATGACAACTATTGACTGAATGTTTGAAAAAGGATACCTACATGTCACTAATACCTTAAAACTATTATTAATTTATTTATCTCTCAATTCGAGGTAATCTCCGAAACTAAAAGACTATTTTTGGTTTTCAGTTTTCACTGGCGGATTTATATCATTTTAAAGTGTAACTTAAGTCTTAACTTCTTAAATATTTATCGCAATCAATTAAATTTAAAGGTATTTAATCCATATATTATGGTCTTTTAATAACTAAAAGAAAAGACTAATCAATAATTGAGCTTTCAAATCTATCAACCCGGTTCTGAAGTAATGAGGTACAATATCCCACAAATTCTTAAAATGTTTCCAAAATCCAAGCAAAGCACTTAATATCACGACTCAATTAATAATAGCGACATCTTTTTTGTTTACCACAAAACAAATTTTAAGCAGACAAAACTCCAATATGATAAAATCATAAAGATGCTTTGTTTAAGTACGTATTAAATACATAATCTAAGTATGTAGTACTTCCATGTATATATACTATCCTTATATAACACAAAGTTGGGTTAGTTACGCCACTTATTACTCAAGAATGTAACGCTGTACAATTTTTTATTTTTATTTCTGTACCACTTTTTGAGCCATGATTTTAGACTTACTCACTGATACTGTTTGATTCTGTAAAATTAAAAAAATATAACAATATCTCCGTTCTGTTCACAGACCACATACCCCAATTGGGGTATGTGGTCAATATGATCACCATGAAAATCGGTCAAGCCATTTCGGAGGAGTACGGGAACGAACATTGTTACACGAGAAAATTATATATGAGAATATTAATGATGTCATAAGTTAATAAGTTAGTTTTAGTTTAACCCGATTTACCTTATAGAGTATTACCGGTACCAGTTAAAAATATTCAAGGTAATATGTTCAAGGATGAGAGTAAAGCCGTGAGAGTGGGCTTGTCTTTTATAAAGCAATAAATAACATAGTTTCACTAAATATTATCGTTGTAGGAAGTAGAAAAAAACATAAAAATCAATTACGACTATTAATAAACTTTATTTAATTACTCTTTAGATATATATATTAAAAATAGCTGATGCACGCGGCTACGCTCGCACATTAAAGTTATTCCTAGTAGTTGTTTATTTTACAAACTTTATCTTCTATTTCTTGAGGATTTTACTTTAAAAATTCATAGGAACAGAAAACGGGAAGTGAATGGTTATATTTTATGCTATTATAATAAAATAAATTCTATCAAGTGCGAGTCGGACTTGTGCACGAAGTGTCCCGTACCACTTTAAAAACGATCCGATCTTTAAAAAAACGGCATAAAAATACATCATTTGATTTTGAATATTTTAACTGTAGTTATCACCGCTCATGAGATATAGCCTGGTGACAGACAGACAGACGGACAGCGAAGTCTTAGAAATAGGGTTACGTTTTTTACCCTTTCGAAACGGAACCCTAATAGTAGTCAATAAATGTTCATGCTAACCGGTACAGTTACCGTCGTCGTTCACAATTTCAATCTTATCTAGTTAAAGTTAGTACAGACGTAATCAATTTGATCCGCCGCCATTTTTACCGTAAACACCAACAGTTAAGTTTTTTTAAACGATTCTAACATTTTTTGCTGAAATTCGTTTAAAGAATAATGAACTTTAGATTATTTCACCTTAGTAAAACTACGACAGAGCTATTTTTTCCATATCTTCGCCATAGCCTATCCCGTTATCACATCTGAGGACATGGGGGTCGGCTACTTAATCAGTAAAAGGAAAACATCTTAAAGAAATCTAGGATTTGAGTCCAATAACTCACTTGCCATCTGTCACATCATAGGACCTATTGTGGGCTAATCGTAGGTGCATATGTATACCTTTGCCTACTCTTTCGAGGATGTGAGCGTAACGATATTTTTAACGGGATCGGCCACCTAATCCAGGGGGCTGTCAGCTGATTAGATTTTGATCCAAAAATAATTATCAATTATAAGAAACTAGCTGTCCGCCCGCGGCTTCACCCACGTGAATTATTTTAATAATACAGACAACTTTCAAAGGGCAGACATTTTTCCGACTTATAGTACTAATCGCGTAAAAA
>DVZL01002684.1:0-15076 GCA_018236625.1 Lasaia peninsularis
ATTAACAGATGATCATTTTTAACAACTGTTACGTGATTGCCGATTTGATCGGCCTTTCAGAAACCGGCCCTATGTATGCTTAAATTTTTAAAACTACGCAACGGATTGTGATACGGTTTTATAACACTTATAGTATACCCCTGCGATGCCGGGGCGGGTCGCTAGTATTTTAATAAAAGTTACTAGGTATAGGTACTTTAATTTCATGCAACCTACTCAAGGGAACATTTTGCCTTGTTAATGTTGTAATAAATGTAGGTACACTCTAACAAATTCCCGATACCTACGTATCGGGAATTTGTTACTTGCTCACTCACTCTAGACTGACCAACTTCTCTTTCTGTTTTTTGAGAAGTTAACAAAATGAAAACAAGCTGGAATAAGTTAAAGGCAAAAACAGGCATTATGAGAATGAGATAGATGTTTAAAATTGGGGTCAAATCTTTGCTAGAACTGTAAATATCAGATAGTACAATACATTTCGCTTCTTGCCCCAACAAAGGTTAAAGAACCTACGTACCTACCTAGGTGCCGCTAAGAAGACATCACAAAAACTCGGGAACGGCAATGGATATTCAATTTAACTTTTTAAGTGTAAATAATATACTTGTATTTTTCGTTAAAAAAGCGTTTTGTTTGTTTTAACATATTATTATAATTTAAATACCTACTTATATTTTAACCTCTTGGAATTTATAATTCAACTAGCCTTCCTCCCGCGGCTTCGCCCGCTTGAATTATTTTTATGACATAGATAACTTCCAAAGAACAGATTTTTTCCGACTTTTAATATTTACTAGCTGACCCGGCGAACTTCGTACCGCCTAACAGTCAATGCGTGTGTTACCTTTTAGCTGAACTAATTTATTTAGGCTTTGATGAACATAATATTATAATGATACAAAATAAATATCAATATTGATAGATATATAAAAGTATAATACATACCTACAGAAAGAGAATAAAAATAATACAAAAATATTTTTTTCGTTAACCTATAGAATAAATCTTGGAAATTGTTTTTGGAAATATAAACTTTCATTCGCACAAAATAAATTTCTGAACACACGCTTAAACGTTAAACATTTGTCATTATATTTGTACGGACGCATAAATATTTGAGGAGCTCCTATGTATCTGCTGCACTATTCAACCTTTTTAATTGATTTAAAAAAATACAGACAATGCATAAATGTCAACTATTACGTCTTACAGTATTTGACAGGATGAACAACATATTATGTTTGACAGATACCTACTAATCATTTATTGAAAATAATTATTTTTTCATAATTATTTATATTTTTCAGATCTATTCTGCTATTCGGAGCGGAGACAAATCCAACGAATCAAAAACAATGAAAATTGGTCTAGCAGATCTCGAATTATAAGTGTTTTAACAAACCAGACTTTCTTTTATATAGGTATATATAGAAGATATATAGATTGCATAAAAACATTCCCTCGTTTTAATGTAGTCGCTTAAAAAGCAGCCTATTTATTATTGTCATGTATAGGCTATCTTACTGTAAAGTTTCATCCAAATCCGTCCAGTAGTACCTAGTAGTAGTTTTTTTTTGTTTCCCTACTCCCAAACTTATGCGTTTATAATATAAGTAGGGTTTTTAAAAATGTTGTTTCCCCAGAGTGATAAGGAACTGCTAGTTATTAACGTATAGCTGCAGTGTTTTGTTCATTTAGTTGAATTTTATCTGGTTCTAACTGGTTCAAGCGACACGGTCTGGCTTTTTACAATAATCTGTATGAATTATTGTTACTTTAATTTTAAAATAATTTAAACAAAAACAGTCAAGTGTGAATAGAACTCGCGTACGAAAAGTTCCTTACAATTACCAGTGAAAACGCCAAAAAAATCACGTTTTTTGCACGAGAGCCTTCATTAAAATATTAATTTTATTATGTCTTTACTATTGTCATAGCGACAACAGCAATACATCGATAGTGAAAATTTAACTAGCCGTCACATTTGATGTGATACAGCCTGGTGAAAGATAGACAAACAGACGGATAGCGGTGTCTCAGTAATAGCGTTCCATTTTTACCTTTTGGGTATCGAATCCAACAAAATACCCTACAAAATAAAAGATCAGGTATACAAAATCAGGAATAAAAGATTTGCCCAATATGTACTAAAATCAACTTTAATATTAAAATGTAAAAACATTATAATATTGGCATCTATTGTTTTAAAAGCGTTTTAATAGATGTAGAATAATTTCAATTATCAAGTCCGTCCGGCAACATCCGCTAAATTCTTTAAGACATGGGAATTAAGGAAATAACACAATACCTAATAAAATTATATATGCATAATTAGAACTGAAGTTATTGGTTGTTTAAAAAGTTGTGCTAAAAGACCTGTCCCAAATATTAGTATCGCTAGTTCTTTTTGAACTGTCCAACCTTTATTTTTCCCAGTGTCGACAATCCACTATATGTATGATATTTTGGTCAAGAGAAGTTTTTTAACCTTTGGGCACTGAACCCTAAAAAATCGTATCACACTGTTTTATCGGGTCAAACTCCGAAACCGCTGAGACTATTGTAATATTTAGTAAATATATTCGATTTGGTCCAACTTATTAAAATCCCAATATCTCAACGGATTTCCGTTGAAGATCAAAATAATTAATAACTAAATTATTATAAATCATGAAAATATTATCATGTCCATGTTCCCGAAAAGGTAGACTTATGCACCTAAGATTAACCAACGATATTAGGTCCCATGAATTGACAAGTCCGTCGCCATATCGGGCACAAATCCCGGGTTTCCTCACGATGTTCTTTACTGATGTCTTCACCGTAAGTGCACTCCGAAAATGCAATTAAGTTAGAAAAACTCATTGGTACATGGCAAGCTTTGAACCTGGACTACGTAAATGAAAGTTAGAACCATTAGGCCAATAAGGCTCTAAAAAAATAAAATAAAAGACAGACTTTATTTCATTTGATCTATACTTCAATTTACTTTAATATTTTCATCTTTTACGTGGTTTTTTGAAGCCTGTTATGACTTTTCGTTTAAACTATATTTTTAACATAAGTCGTGCGACATGAAAAATTATAAATAAAACAAAAAAATAAACTGATTTTTTTTTAATATTCATGTATAAAAAGACTGCTGGCCGATTTTATATCTTCTTTAACAATAATTAATAAATAATGTCATAATATTGTAATTATTGTATTTGGACTTTGCAAAAAAAATATGTTAATACATAATATACCTAAATGTATATTTAATACATTAATTAAATCTGTTAAGGCTATGTTTATACTTGTGAGTTTGCAATGTGTTTTTAACGAAATTGTAGTATATACAATATACATACATATCACGCCAAGTCCCTTGCAGGAAATGATGTGATACAGCCTATACATATAAAAACGCACTAATTTCGGAGACTCCCGACTTTACCCGCGGACAATATGCAAGCAATTTGGTCGTGGAATATTAACTTAGGTCTCCCCGGTTGTCTCCCCGGTGGTTGTCATTGTATCTACTTTGTCAATCTTTCATCTTCCATTCTTTCTACATGACCGAACCAACAAAAAAATATACCTACCAAAACTTGTAGTTACGAAAACATTTTGGAAACACCGAAGAAATGCTTTAATAAATTATAAATGTTACTAGTACGTAAAACAATAATGAGTCAATTTTTTTTCTTTTGAATAAATTTTCAAGGGTAAAATAATAGGTATATATTTATACGTTTTGCAAATTTCGCAATATATTTCCTACAATTAAGAACATATCACTTTTTTAAATCTCTTACAATTTGCCAATTATTGATTTGAAGAATACTCACGTTAATTAATAATAATTAAACATGTTGATCGGATGATTGCAAGTTATATTCGCTCTCACAAGCTTTAATTACATTTTTTATTACATTGAAAGGATAACTAGGAAAAGGTTTCTTCATGTTAACAAATATACGTCACTTATACCTAAAGTTTATGATGCAAAGAAATCAATAAAATACAATGTTATCGTACTTCACAACCGCGATACATATAAACATCATGGATTTATTCAATCCTTCATTGAAATCAATCATTTTTCACTGAAAATTTAACGTAAGGCATTCAAATTTTTGAACGAAACACCAACAAGTGTAAACATAGCTTTATGTCAATCATCGTTAACATTATCGTTTGCTCTATGGTCATGTGAAGTTTTGAATTTGTCATTTTTAATTTTATATACTTTTAAAGCAAAAAATCCCAGTGCCTTCTCTCAAACCGACTAAACAAAACTATCTCTCGAAGTACGGCGACGTGGCCTTCACTTATAATTACTTATTCCTTTCCTAACTATTTCACTTAGAAATATATCATGTCATATTTTCACGTTAGTGACTCGCAACTCGCAGCAGCACGCGGGATACATTATACAAAGGCCATAAATATTAGACAATAGCAAAACAAATACAGTAGATATGTCTAACAAAAAATTATATTTCGTTCTAATTGACAAGCAGTCTTTGTATAAGAGTACGTCGACGTAGATATATCAGTTACATTAAAGTGTGCTACAGTATTGAAAAATGTCGCAGTAACAGTAATATATATAACGCATTCAACAATAAAGGCAAAAAAGGCACAAACCCTACAACTAAGGTTTATGACTTCCATAGCAATATATTCGTCTTTGCGATTTGAGGTCAATACATGTATGCATACGTGAAACATGTACATAGAAGTACTTGAAAAGTTAATGATTGTAACGGATAAGGAAATACCAACGAAGTCAAAGTAAGTATATATAAATCCTTTATGCGAAAGCTTGTCAATTAGGACGGCCAAAGCCCGAACGACAGTCGCGAGTCGAGTATAGAAAAATAAACTCTTTGAGCTCAGTCTAATTCTCGTCATATAGTGGTGTGGCGTCTCCCAGGGACATGGAGCGCGGGGACGTGTTGGTGTGGGGGGTGGACCGCGCAGAGTGCGCGCGGGACGACCGCCCCGAGTGGCCGTGCGGGGTGCCGTGCGGGGTGAGGTGCGGGGTGCCCAGCGGGGTGCCGTGCGGGGTACCGTGCGGGGTGCCCCGGACGTCGTGCCGAGGGGTGGACCTCGGCTCGGAGCGCGGCGTGCGCATGTGCCGCGGAGTGAGGGAGCCCTCGCTGGTGCGCGGGGTGGCGGGCGTGTCGCGCGCGGAGGACCGGTGGCGGACCCAGTCGGCGGCCGCCTTCTGCCAGTCCGCCGGCTCGGTGTAGGCGGGCATCGGCATGGGCTTGTGCCGCGGCACCGCCGGCGTCAGGAAGTCGGGCTGCCGCGGCGTCGTGGCGAACGGCGTCATGTAGGGCGTCTGAGCGGACGGCGTGTAGGGCGTGCTGATGTAGGCGGGGCCGGGCGTGTGCGCGGGCGTGTGGAAGGCGGGCGTGTGGGCGGCGGGCGTGTGGTAGGCGCTCGTCCCGTGGGGCGTCCGCAGCGCGGGGCTCCGCTGCACCGGCGTCCCCGACGGCGGCGGCTCTCGGAAATGTTCCTTGAACCACTTGAGTAGACCGCCGAGGGAGTCGAACATCCTCTGTCTAAACTTGTATCCGTCAGGCGTCACGGATACGTACTCGTGTGTACACCTCGCCCTCGGCAAGTACGAGAGCAGAAACCTCCCGGGGTGATTTTTGGCCGCGGATATGACGTAGTGGATTTTGTTTGGATTCTTAGATTTTTCTTCTTTGAGTATCTCCTCGGCCTTGTCCCTCATGCCGCCGAGAGGCTTGTAGTATTTGTACGCTATGAGATCCCGCGCGTGTCCCGCCATGGGTGTGACGTGGCGCGCTATAATTTCGTCTAAGTCTTCAAACTCTGATCCCTGTATCCATAGACTGCGACCTGTGATGGAGCGTTAGAACAATTTTAAAAAATTTTAAAAATTTGTAATTTAAGACATAAAATTATATTGACACAACAATGCCAATCTTTACGGACATGTTATAGACGTTAAACAAGGCAAACTTTAAGTTTTTTTCTACAAGAAAAGCTGATATAAAAAATTCCTGGTGTTAGTTTAAAAGCATAAGGTTCTTGTTCCTCCCGTACATCTTTATTTGTACAATAATACAATTCTATTAAATAATTTAATTTTTTTCCAACGCAAAACGCTTACCTAACGAGAACGCATTTTCTTTGCCTTCTTCCCTTACATCAATATGTTGACAGATACCATCTGCAACTTTCCATGTCACCGTCAAATGGTCTGAACCCTGGAAAATAAAATTAAGTAATGTTGATTTTGGAAAATATTACACCACTGATATTGTTTACTGCTTCGTCGGCGTATTTCACAGTTTTTCACAATTCGATGGAACCTGTAGATGTAGAGATAAAAAATGTCACTTTACTACCACATACAAGGTACAAGAGAGATTACCGATAAACCACAAATATTGCTTAGCAGTAAATTTCGATGTAAAGAATCTTAATCTGGCGTTGGATTTTCCTTAGCAACTTGTGATTCACATAAGTCATCTTTGGATATAATAAACTTAAGTAAAACCATTCACGACAAAATGTACATAAAACATCATTGTACCAAGTCATAAAAATATTCTCAACTACATTTTAAGAGTTATCCACGTGTCAACACACAACAAAATAAGATTACATTGTCAGATTTGATCAGACAAATTGTTAACCACAAATGATGTATCAAGTTTATAAATGTTCCAGTGGTAGAGATTAGAGTGCTGTGCAGCAACTCGCGCGGGTGGGGATCCACCGCCCTGCCTATTCCTGTCGCCATAACGACATCGTCGTGTTCCAGTTCGGAAGGTAGGGTAGCCGGTAGACTTGTACATCAGGCCTAAGATGTCTGTAGACCGCGGTTGTCTCTTACCATCAGGAGAGCCGTGTGTTATTCGCTGTCTTATTTCATAAAAAAAACGTTAATATTTAGTTGAAACAGTTTTAATTATACGTTCGTATGGTGTATTTCAATTCACTAAGTTCATATATATGTAGAATTTTTTTTCACATATGAGTACAAAGTTGCTCGTGTATCATCATCATCATCATTGATAATACTCAAGCAAATTGCTCGAGTATTATCCGAGGGTGGAGTCAAGAGTCTCCAAAACCGGCGTGTTTGTATGAATAGTAATGAATGTAGAGAAAGCTAAGCAAGGATGTAGGAATCGTGAGACTTCTACTCGATACCCTCTTATACTATTAACTACGTGAAATTATAACTTATTGATGTATGTTTTTAAATAATAATAAAGGAATTTCGCTTCTGTCACCCAATGATTCTTTTTTTTTTGGATACTTAAAATAAAAAAGGTGATCTTATAGAATCAATTGATGAAAACCGTATCCAAATTCGACTCACAGACAATATCTACATATTTTTAAGTGGGCCGAATGTGTAGTCTTATTATATTTTATATAGTCTTATCTTACCTTACTGCTAGGCCTGACTATGACCTCCCCTTGTGCCAAGTTCTCCATGAGTTTCTCGGCCTCGGCGAAGGATATATTGTGGAAGGCTGGATGAACGATCACCCGTTTCACATACTGCATACGCTCTTTCGTCTGTTTAGCCTCTGTGTCCTTCCTTACATCTTTATCTTCCGCCTCTTGGTCATAATATGGATCTTTCGGTGGTCTGTAAGAAATAAAGTTTAAATAACAACTATTCCCCGTGTTGGTCCGGGTCCTCTGTGTAGAATAGACCAACTGCCTTCCTACCAGCTCGTAAAAGGCGAACATAGGGCAACTAGGTCACTGTTGGTAGTGACCACTGGTGGTAGAGTGCTTGCTGTACAGCAACTCGTCTCTGTAGGGATCCACCGCCTTACCTATTCCTGCCGCCATAATGACATTGTCAGGTCCAGGAGGTTGGGTAGCCGGTTGTTTTGCACATGAGGTCTAAGAGCACATACAACACCTATGGTGTCTCCTGATGGTAAAAGATAACTGTGGCCTATCCACAGTTATCTTTTACCATCAGGAGACCCCATGTGCCTGTTCGCTGTCTTATCCCATAAAAAAAAAATTTTTAGAGTAGTGCAATGAAAACAAGCAGACCACGTAAAAATCCTTATCTTGACGAATTGTTACGATTTTGATCCGCAAGAAAGAAAGATGGCAGTCAAACTCCTACATTTCTTATCATTAAAAAATCTGTCTGCTAATATTCAGTTGCTTTATTAAAGAAATTACCCATATTAACTTTTCCTTACAGACAATTAACGTCAATACGGACACTCTTTAATTTTTACTGATACCATTGATATCTAAATACAGGTCTTGATAAAATTGACACCAAACCTGTAAAACTTAAAAGAAACCCTATGTTACTATTAGACCAGTTAGGAAATTTTATAGTTTCCATTATTTTTAAAAACAAACATAATATGAAGGTGTGCATTTAAATTAGGAAGAGGATAATCTAGCCTCTGGTACGTGGAATACATCTGCTCCGAGTCCAAATACCAGTCTTTATCAGAAATAGAATCCGATCCTCGTTGAATAACATTATAATGTATTTAAAACTTTAAAAAAATTATCAAATTTCATATCAAAAATCTTAATATATGTATACAAGTACTTAGTAATTTTTTAGATATAATATATCTGCTTACCTCCACTCATTATTTTTATCTTTCAAATCGGAGGACTTTGAGGAGCAGTCTACTGAGAACCGTTCGACATCTATCTTGAGTATTCTACAGTATATCGTCTGTCCAATGTTCACTCTCTCGTTGGGGTCTGTCACGTGGCGGTCTGATAGGTTCTTTATGTGTATATACCCAGAGAGACCATTGTCTAACCGTATTCGAACACCCGTCGCTTGGCCTGGACATGAACCTGCGTCAAAGTGGTTCCATACCTAAAAAGTCCAATATGTGTTATTAAGTGGACATGAAGTCTTATGTTTGTATTATCTTCGGTCCACTTAAAAAGAGTCACATCTGTCTATATTCTTAATATAAATTATTACATTATTAACTAGCTACACTCGCGACTTCGTCCGCGTTTAAATTTGTCTACTTCGTATCATTCTAACATAAAGGAAGCCCAAGTTATTTCTGATAACATCGGCAAACAGCCAGTAAGTCCCGTCAAATTCGGTCCACACGTTTCGATTACAAAGAGAGATGAACAGATAACCAAAATTTGCAAAAAAAATTTTGTTTTGGTATACATAAATATGTATTTAGTAAATTAAAATATTGTAAATCATCCTATTGCTTTCATTATTACCGTCCGACAATGATGCAAATATTATAATTCGTCAACATAATATATTGACTATGGGACTAGTAACAAGACTTACGGACAAAATATTTTTTTGGTAAAAAAAAATGTTCAAAAAGTAATTTGAACATATTAATAAGTAATTACACTCTAACCACTGTCATATCATGGGACCTAGTATCGATATTTTTTATGTTAACTGCAATAACAGGTTATTAATGTTTATTAAAGTTTTACGAAGTTAATAATAATTAATTTTATGCAAGTAACTAATAATACCTCTGACAACTCTGGAAAATCATTCTTCCTACAGAAAGGACATTCCCAAAGGCCAGTCTCGTCATTCCTCACTGGATTGGCCTGATCCAACATTTCCCTCTGTGGTTTCCTGTGAGTTATTCCGATCACTTCAGCTAAAATAATCTTTCCCACATAAAATGTATCTGGAGATTCTTTGGTAAGGATATCGAAGAGCTCTTCAGCGGTGGGTGATCTATAAGACACTCTCAAGTCCTTGTACCTAGAGTTTAATTCTGCTCGGATGTCATACAATGTGATACTCTTGTTACCAAAGCCTTGCCGTTCCAATTCCTCAGCAAACGCATCGAGATCCAAGTCTTTTAACCTCTCTGGAGCTTCTAGAATTTCCTCCAAAGCGCCTGCTGGATTTGCATCCTCATCCTCGTACTCCAAGGCATCAACGGCCATTTTTCTAGCCCACTCATAGGTCTCAGGATGCACTCTCGAACCGTCTAGAACCTCTATATACGCTTCTGTGCTATCTCCCAGACTGTTCGTATCTATTTTAATGAAACCCGAACAATTGATAAAGACTTTCGGCCCCATGTGACACACCGTAACCAACTGCGTTCTATTTTCCAGCTTTTGATTAGTCTGTTTGAATAATTTAATCAGAGCCTGAGCTTTCCTTGGTCCCAAACCGCATACGAATTGTAACAACTCAGTCCCCCGTCCCGTTAGCACAGCCTCGTTGACATCCACACCGACCTCGTTGACCCGATTCACGAACTCCAACTCAATACCTTCCAGTAGATCCTCCTTGATGAGGTGATCTTGAAGAGGATGATATCTCAGACAGAGTATTTCCTCGTCGGGCCCGCACAGCTGGGATATCTCCATCAACGGATCTTGCAAGAGGCGCGCTTGACATATTGCTTGGCGGAGAGTTTCTGGATATTCCCTGAAGTCATTCTGTTGATGGAATCAAAAAGTTAACGTTTTCTAAACGTTCAAATTACAATAAAAATGATGTCATTGGCACTATTGCAAGGGCAACGATTGATACTAAATTATTAGATCGATGAATTTACCTACATCACTGAAATCGATTGTATGTCGTCTAAGACTTTACCTATTTTACTGTCCTATGACTAGCACACTATCAAATAGCTTTCTGAATGGCGATATTTTTTTTTATGTCTGTAGATAAAGATGTACATAATGCGCTGGGAACTTGAAGCTGGAATGTGGAGCTTCGGTAGGTCAGTAATGGGCGGATTTCGGAAGTGTGAGCTTGGCACTGACGGTGGTTGTGTGATCGTTACCCGTCCGCGGATGCTGTTGCTGTAGATCTTGCTGATGGTGTTGTCAGCGATCTCGACGGGTATGCGGGGGAACTGCTCGTCCTCGACCAGCTGCTGCACACACTCGGCGATGTCGCCCTTGATGTTGAGCGCCTCCCGCGACTCGCCGCCGATCACTATCACGTGGGGTTTAGACCGAAGTATAAATCTGGAATTAACAGTATCGTAACATTTGGTGAATTCAGGTTTTTATTACTGCTTTAACATTAACAATATTTTCCTATTCTTCTTAACTAAAAAGGTCATCGAGTAGAAATCATTTTGCTGAGCAATACGACACTTATTTTGTCTACATTGTAAATTATTTGTCAAAAAATAAATAAAATAAATGTAAATAAATGTATTCAAGATTATCTCCACCCGCGACTTCGTCCACGATTATGGCGTCGAACAGCAAAATAGCTTCCACTCCTCGAACAATGGAAAAACAAGTCTCAGATTACACAATTATGTAACACAAATACATGATCGAGAGTTTAGTAATTTTATAAGGGTTTTATTCATGTTTAAAGTTTTTCCAGATTATTATACTTTTTTCGGTTACCCGACACTTCGACAATTATTTATAATGAAAGTTATGTAATTTCTGAACTACCACGGAACTCTAAGTAAAACCCGCTAGCCAAATTTTGTCAGGATAGGTCCAGTCGTTTTAGCGTGAATCGCGATATAGAAAAAGAGCAAGGCTAGGACGAAGTAAGACAGTATAATATAGTTATATATAAAATTCTCGTGTCACAATGTTCGTTCCCGTACTCCTCCGTTTCTCATAAAATTTCGTGAGCACATCCAGTAAGTTTGAGAATCAGCTAGTAGTAGTATATGTGTGTAGTGTGTACCGTCGCAGCGCGGAGAGGTTGGCCTCCTTGTGTCTCCGCTCGGCGGCGTCCCAGGCGCGCGCCAGCAGGTGCGGCAGCCGCAGGTGGTCCACGACGTCGCCCGCGCCCGCCACCGCCACCGCGAACGCCGAGTGCACGCGGTCCGGCACGTACGCCACGCTCACCACGCGCGTGCCTGGGGGGGGGTAACATTATAAGTGTAAAAGTGCATTTAAAACAAGACTGAGTTTTATAATATAGTTATTTTAAAAAGTGTCCTAGAGCTGCAAACCCAACCCCCCTTACAAGTTAACTTTAACTTGTCAAGTATCGCCATTCCGACAAACTTGCCTAGCTTCCTCCACATTCGTTACTCTATTTATAAAAAATAAGAAAATCCGACTCTTGACACAACCCTCGGCACACACGAGCAAGTTGATCACGAAATCTACATCTCTCCGATTCTCCCCTCTTTAGTTGGAATAAATTACGGATAGTTTTTTAAAAGTCCCGAGTTCATATCCCGGGTAGGGCAACTTGTTCTTACGAGTTTTCCAGTTTATCTGAGATTATGACGTTGTTTGATATTAGATATGTACCTGACATGTTACATTATGGAATTTAATCCTCACGATTACCTCTTTAAGAATGTAGGCGTTAAGATATTTTATATTTCATAAAGACGAAAAACTATCATTTATAATACGACCAGCATGTCTACAAAAAATAATATTATTGCAATAAGAGCAATAAACACTTTACAACATATTGCTGTGCAGGTTTTGATTTAAATTTAAAGAACATTGGAACATACCATTAGAAGCGTCCCAGTCCTCGTCGTCGTCTTCTGATATTCGGGACTCGTATGGTGCTACTTTCAACCAATCGTACAATTTTCTCCGGCAACATCTATGTGGGATAAAAGGTTTTTTTTTAATCTTCTTGATACATTTTTTTTAATTCTTACATTTTGTAATCTCATTTGGCAAGAATTGTTATTCTAAATAAAATATGTTTTTAATAAAACAATATTAATTTCTTGACAAGATTTTATCAGTTTTTATTTTAGTATTGAGAATTCCGTAACTAAACAGTAAAAACCAACCCCTTTACTAAGACATTTCTGTTTGTCTGTCACCAGACTGTATCTTATCAACCGTGATGGCTAGAAAGCTACAATTTTCACAGATGATTTTCTATTGTATTTAAAGGGTGCTCCCATACGATAATGATTTCATTGACATTTTTGTAGATATTGGTACGGAACTAATGGTTTTCTGAGTACTCTTACGATGAAGGAAACCCCGGATTCATAGAATCTTTATCTAGGGTTGTAAACCAGAAGGGAAAGTAGGGCTACTTTCCCTTCTGGTTTACAGAGATCAGATGGCATGGTGTCCTAGTCAAATCCCCTAGATTAGGTAGCCGACCCCTATATCATGTGATATAATACGGGATTAGTCCAAGACGAAGAGACTCCGTATCATTAGTGACCCTAGTGACATAGGCCAGTGCGGTGGTGGTGTCGTAAGTAAGTTACTTGAGCACGTATTCCTTGGCCTCCTGCAGCAGCACGGCCTGCAGCTCCCGCCGCAGCTCCGGCAGCACGATCTTGGCGAGCGCCAGCGTCACGGCCTCGGCGCGGAGCTCGTTCCAGGCCTGCACCGTCGCCGCGAACTCGTCCTGCGGGACCACAACACTCACTCACACGTCTTCTGCTGCCCTTCTCTACCGTAACCGTACTCCAACTCCTGACACACGAGCTCTAACCGATGTATTTCAGCTTTCGTAATTCTGTGGTGTACGGCTGTCGCCTGTTAAGACCGTTGGCCGCGTGGGGTCCCGGGTTCAATTCCCAGATCGGGCAGTTTTTCTTAAATGTTTTTCAGATTATTCCAAGTAAGCATAACATTGCCCGGGATTGAAATGTGCCCGAGTGGCGATAGGCTTGCCACATATCACATCATGGGCCTTAATACCATGGCTAATCGTGGGTGTTCTAGTATATCTACTGGATTTACGAGTCGTGGATATACTAGCACACCTCTGCTTATCCCTTCGGGGATAATAGGCGTGAAAGTACTTTTTTTTCTTTTTTCATAATATTTTATTCCAATTTCTATCATATGTATATATTATGAAAGCTGTCTGGAATAGATAACAGAATTGTGCTAAGGCCGGCTTTGTGTATTATTTAATGCAATAAAAATTCCACACTATACTACTTACACGGGACTCGGGTACAATTCGCGAAAAACTTTTGAGTGATGAACAATATATGCTTTTATATAACAGAGTGTTAAATTTAGTTCTACATAACCCTCTTAACATAAACATATAATATTTTTAGCGCAAATTCAGTTTATATTATCTACACAGACATTTATTTATTTTTAAAATTTTGGTTAATTATCAGAAACCAGTGGCGACTCCTCACCTTTTGGTAAAGTTGTTTCAGCTCTTCCAAGTAATTGGAACTGGTGTTCCCTTCTATTTGCTCGCTGATCTTGATCTCCAGCAGCCTGTCTTCGGCCGCTATCGTCAGCTTCAGGAACTGATCACCCGAGAGATCGCGTACCGGCTTCTTTTTTAAATACTTCATGCTGCATAGTAATATATTATTATTAAAATTATTTTGATATACATTATTGACATTCAAGTACACTGATAAAGTGATAAGTATTCATATAACCGATATTTCTCATTTGATCTGGATGAAATGGCAATGAACTTGGTTGCATTACTGTCGATTGGCAAAGGAGGGCCGATAAACCGACTGTGATTGAGGAAAGCTATTCAGTTATTGTCGAATCGGTTATAACGATGATATGTTTAGTTAGAGATCATTTTTAAGAGATCATACAGCTATTAGACGATGTTTGTAGGTGGACGTATATACCGCAACATCGTACGTGTGCGTGTGCGTGCGTGCGTGCGTACGTGCGTGCGTGCTGCGTGTGTACCTGTAGCAGGGGTGCGTCTCGTCGATCTCCTTCTGCCCCTTGGGCGTGGGGCGGGCGGAGAGCGTGGCCCGCTCCCGCAGCGCCTCCCGCAGCGTGTGCCGCAGCAGCGGCTCGCGCGCCAGCTGCACGCCGCACATGAACACCGCGCGCCGCAGCGTCTCCGCAGCGTTGCCCGCGCCCGTCTGACACCACATTGGACATAGGTAAAATGGATTCGATCCGGACAAACTTTAGACTTATAAAACTAATATTTCAACTGAAATTTGTTTTATAATATAAATTAGTATCTCTTTTTTTTATAGTATAAGACAGCGAACAGGCACAGGTCTCCTGATGGTAAGAGACAACCGTGGCCTATAGACACCATGGATGTCGTAGGTGCGCCGCTGCCCTGTAGTCGGGCTGTTAGACCTTATGTGCAAGTCTACCGGCTACCCTACCCTCCGGACCGGAACACGAC
>DVZL01002685.1:0-15070 GCA_018236625.1 Lasaia peninsularis
CGATTAGCCAAGGTACTAGGGCCCTAATGTGATAGGTGGCAAGACTATCGCCACTTCGGGCACATGCCAATCCCGGGAAATGAAATGCTTATTCAGAAAAATCTGAAAAACATTTAAGAAAACTTGCCCGACCTGGGAATTGAACCCGGAACCCCACGTGGCTAACGGTCTTCTTAACAGGCGACACCTGTACCGTTACACCACAGATATTTATTTATAAAATAAAATAAACAAAAACGCGGATAAAGTTGCGAGCACAGCTAGTATGGATAACGTAACATATTTTCGTTCAATGTCCACGTGTGTCACGAAAACGCCCCTATTATTGAAGGCTACAAAAGAAACCTATCTGAGGCACGAGGTCTGAAAAAGTACCACGAAATTCGATAGTGTTAAACCGCGGCACCATTGTAAGCTATAGGCGCGAGCCGTACGAAATACTTCAAATGCAAATCGTGCCGACGCCATGAATGTAATAGTTTGTCGTGGCATGCGCACGCGCCGCTTATACCGGAAACAAATTATCATACCCATATAAGCACGTACGAAAACGAAAAACCTATTGATGTCACCGAGCATAGACAAATAGAGCTAAAAGGAAACAGATTCAAGTAATAGACACCAGATATTACTGGCCATTTTATTTTTTGAAATCTTCAAAAGAAGTAACGGTTTTGAAAGCCGTTGTCATATTCTTTTTATAAATATTCGTATATACTATTTTATGTATATATATGTAACACCTTGTTACTAGACAAAATTAACGTCATTTGAGTTCATATTTCTAAAAATGAATGAAGGATAATATTATTTGTAACAAAGGTATAATATAAGCAATTATTATTACCCAGACGACTTCGTTATTAACCCAGTAAAACTTTTTGACAGTTTATAAACAAGTTTCTATGTACAAAAAAAGGATTTGGCGAAGCTATGATCTTTATGCGGGAGATTTTTTTTTTAACTTTTATTATGAAGGTGTTACTTGGTAATATATTTTAATACATAGAGTAAGAACTAGTTAATTTCTGAATACTTTATCGTTCAGAAATTATACAATAATTTGGAATTCAGTAAGTAAATGGTTTTGAAAATTACTGCAATTTATTATTTGTTGTTTAAGTAAATATTGTTACACAATAGGTATTTGCTCTCAAGCCGCAATTTAAAACCGCGGCGTTGAATTTTTCGTAATCGATTAGCTCGACGCCATGTTTGTTGACATTATTGAATGTGACCGTTGTTGAACGGAAATATATGATTCTATGTTTAAATTTGAAAACGTAACGGACATGGTGATTGAATATAGGTAATCGGTGCAGGTCGCACGCGCACATAACGGTTTTTCGGTCATATGATTACATCATAAATTTAAATTTAAATTTCGAATACATTCGCAATACAAAGAGTAGAGACCTTAGTCTGACCTCATTCTTTATTTAAATATTAGATGGGATGTTGGGGCTTGAGGTATCAGATCATGTTTGTTTAGCGCCATTGTAAGTGCATAATGTAATGTATCTAGGTGGCGTGTTGTCGATGTCAGGTCGTTGACTCTACTCTATTATCAATAATAGAGTTTAAATAGATTCTTATTTTGTATTTCCAGTTTCGATTATTCGAGAAGCGATACAAATGTTAGTTAAATGATTTTACGCTATCTCTAGTCATGAATATTGATATTGGTGGGTGCGATTATAGGTGGACGATAGGGTTGTCACCGCAAGAAACAATTCATGAAGAATCTCTTTCTATCTCTTGTACCATTAAGAATCCATTTACTCCACATAAACTTAAAGCTACTTTGAATTTCATTATAGTGAATTTCAATTGGCGACACTAAGTACTTGCATATTTAGAGAAACTCTTAAAACAAAAATAAAAATAATTAAAGTATGTATCGTCACGCCCATATCCCCAAAAGGTATGCAGAGTGCACCCACGATTAGCCAACGATATGCTACATAGCGTTATGTGACAGGTGGCAATCCGTCGCCATATCGGACACAAATTCCGGGTTCCCCACGATGTATTCTTCACTTATAAAATGTACTTAGGTAAGTTAGAAAAACTCAAGGTACCAAGATGAAAGTCTGAAACGTGTACCACTAGTGACTGGACTACAGAGGCTCTACCAAAAACTAAGCCCAAATATTAAGCCAACATTTTTTTTATAAAATAAAAATAATAACTTCAAGTCACTTTTGAACCAGTATACACATATTTGCCATGTCAACTAAAATAGATTAAAATATTTAAAGTTTCGTTTATATTATCAGTAAAAGCTTCGGAAACATTTTGATATTTATAGTCATTTTCTTATAATTTTTCACTAAAACCTAGGCATGTGTTTGAGTATTAAAAAATGAGTATGAGACAAAGATCAATACTTTTAGGTATTGGTCTTGCTTTTGGTCTTGGTGGCTCATCACTAAACACTAGTGGTAGCCCTGTTTGGAGTTGTAGTATAAAATGTAAAACTTGTGACTTGAATCTCCGAAGCTTGTAATGTTGGAAGTGAACGTTTTAAAATAACCGATGTCTATTTTAGATAAATTCATTACACTTTCTTAGTAACTAAAAGTAATTTTAAGATAAATTTAGAGACGAGTATATTTTAACTGGGTCATGACCAACATGACCACTGGTGGAGTGCTATGCTTCCTGCCACCGTAATGACTGTCGTATTCCGGAACGTAGGGGGGTCGGTAAACTTGCACTTACGGTCTAACATTCCGACCACAGAAAGTAACACATCGACAACATCTATGGTGTCTATAAACCATGGTTACCTTACCATCATAACCCTGTGAGCTTGTTCGCTGTCTTTTCACATAAAAATCTATACAGAATATTTTTTTTCCCTAGAATTAAATAACTTGTGAAGAAATACAAATTGAGATAAATTTATCAGTGTCTAAAAAAATTTGCATAGATTTTGAGATATGTCTTTGTCACTAACATATTATGACTGAGACTATTTATATTATTGCAAACTTTATTGGTTATTAAACGATAGTTTCTCAAAAACATGTTTTTTTGTTCATGAGGAATCTTAATAGCTTTGAGTTGTTTTACGAGTATATACGTGATCAGAGAATATCATGGGTGTGTTTTTAATGATCCTAATCTACATTGTGATATTTACGTTAAAAAGTCAAGAATAATTGAAACTTTAAAGTGATTATTTTTACCAGGATATTTGTCAGTTTTTTTTGTTAAACTAACAAAATATCGGACTAAAAAATCTTGAGAGTCGATATTTTAGCTAGCTCCAAAAAAATTTTTTGATGTAATTTTTAATTCCATCCAGAGCTGATACGATTTTTTAAGCGAACCTTTTTGATTTTGTATTATAAAAATCTTTTTTAAATATAAACCTAAAAACCTATTCACCACAATGATCGAAGTTACAAATAAAAATCGGCATGTCTATAATAAAATAGGCTTACGAAGATAAGTGGGTACTTTTGAAGACAAATAGGTACTAAAAGGTGTTATCTTCCTATCTCGCTTCCATCTCAACAAGCCGTCACGATGGCTGTTATCTTTGAAGTGTCTATACCCAATTCCCAAGCAGATAGCTTTAGTTCCACTATCGCCCGATAGATGGCGCTAATAGTCTGAACGACGTCACGTGTTCTGGTGATGTTTACCTTTGGTGCATTTTTCATTGTCTATTTTTTTTAGAAATCTAGGCGACAACATTATCGTATAAAGTCTAATTTTTATATTATTATATTCAAGTGAAACAAATAGGTTTTAATAGTAAATTATGACATTTAATATGAAAATATTGATAAATGAGAGATTGATATTCCTACATTTTTATTTTTTCAAAGCTTAGTACATAAACTAAGTATATAAATCTTACTTATAATTACAAAAGTTTGTTATGATGTTTATTAATTTGAAGATTAATATCTTGCTTGTAATTTGTGAAGGTTTTAAGAAGTTTTCTTATTCAATCATGCTTCAATGCCTAATCCAATCCTGTCAACTTTTGTAATAATTATAACTATTAATAATAATTATGATTAAAAATTAAACATCCTTTGTACAGTTTTATTACATTTAAGTAATTAAAATAAAGCTTTTATTATGCACAAAATATTCATATTAAGTATTCTATTTCCTTCTGAGACGAAGTTTATTGTCCACTAAATGACCTATTAGTAATAAGAAGTTTAATAATAAAAAGAAACTTGACATAGTGGATGCCAGTGAGTAATTTTCCAAACATCGGATCTATAATTAATTAATTATTCAAATGAAAATCCATAATCTTAATGGCAAAAATGTTTTACTGCAAGATCTTTAAGCTACATAGATATTTTTATATACTTATATGAATTGTTAAATTTTGAGCCATATCTCAGTGAAAACATAACGTTGGTGTAATTGTCGGCTAATCGTGGGTGCATAAGTATGTACCTCTGTTTAACCCGTAGGAGATATTGTCATGATGTTTTTTGTGTTAATTAAAAATCTTCTCAAGCAGAAATGTTTTCAAAAATGTATAGTTTACTTTAAAAATATGTTTATCTGTTCCACAAGAAATATACAGGATTTAATAGTCGATATATATTTAAGACATAGTCGATAAGGGAAGAATTGTAAAAAGGTTGATATCTTCATTTCAAAAATGTTATTTTGCCGTGAGTCAAGTTGCAGGCAATATCTAGTACCGTTAGTTACAAGTCAATTTAATCTTACGTTTGCCATTGGCTAATTTTGAAAATACTTTTTTACTAGTTACACCACTTCTTACGTTTACAATATTTAGTGAGAAATTAAGATTATATTAATATAATTTAATTTAAATTTTATACAGGAAGAGTCAAAGAGTGTTAATTAAACATTTAAAAAGGCGGTATTTTCATTAAGTACATTGTTATCCCTGTTGGAATTTGACGAGAATAAAAATCTTTATTTACATAGTAAGCACTCATTGAATACCTATTATTAAATATAATGTAGAGCTACATAATAACATTAAATTTGTAATTAGTGCTTATTGTAAAATTATTGAAAATAAAAAAAAAATAGTACACCCATAAGAAAAATTGGTTCTCACAAAGACTTCACCTTCTAACCTTTTAGAGACAATAGCACACCCGATGAATTAAAACAGATATCTAATATTGAATCGAGATAGGAATCCCAATTATCGTTGCGTTGCAAAATGTATTATTATAATTAACATTAGTCATTTTACGAATCACCAAGTTGTCTAATGGAAAAACAATATGCAAAGCAAAACAATTTGCATACCGACGGAGGCGCCATTGTTATGTTATTTGCACTGAAATCGTGCGCCCACGCACCAAATATCAATTATGAAGTGTGCTCTATAATAAATTAAATACTGTTTGATCACTGATACAGATCTAAGGTTGTTTTGATTAATGATTGTCTCAGATATCAGCTGAGAGATATAAAAGAGAATGACTAAGTGATCCAGCAAGATGGCCGCCCCGTTGCGCGGGAATGCATCACGCGCGATCCAATGTATTGTTCGAAACAGCTCACATTCCAAATTCAAATATTTTTGTCACTATTTATTTTTCTAATGCATTCCGTTCCACGGCTCGACTCCATAAAAACATTGATTAACTTGTGTGTTATTTTTAGTAAAAAGAAACGTTATAATATTATTGTAATAGTTAAAAGTAGGTAAATGCGTGGATCATATTCACCTGTCATATTTATCTACCTAATCTAATTAACATTGTGATTTTATTTATTAAAAAATACATATCAATATTTTTTAAATATAAGTCTAAAAATATATGTTAATATTATATTCACATATAATATAGATAAGGAAACTATTGATAATAAAAAAAATGTGGAACAAAATAATAGTAAAAAATCAAACTAGAGGTTTAATTAAACTTGAGTTTATTAAAACAACTAGAACACATGAAAATTAAAGACAAATGTTTTAATTAAATTAATGTCGTAATGTTACAGGCACAAAAATAAATTGAAAGCAATCTCGATCTCGTAATTAAAACTCAGAAACAATCACGTTATCATTTGAATATCGGCTATTTGATTAACTTGGCGTTACGACGTATTATGTGTCATTCCTGCGTAACTGTTTTCGAGATATAGTACGAATATTTAGTTTATTATACTTGCATATTTGATTCGAAAGTCATTTATTTACTTTTACAAAGTAGCTTTAAACAACAAAATCGTCAAAAATTTATTAAAAGCCTTTGCCTAATTCAATCCAAAAAAAAAATCATGAAAATTTGAAAATTTCTATAATTTGATTAAAAGTATAAACAAGGTGTAATTAATTTACGATCTTAAGACAAGGTCAGATCAAGATAGTCAGGCCCTTATCTAAACTCGACAAAGCGCCTTGATCTGCATTAGTTATTAATACATCGTTGCCAATATATGCTACGATAACTCTATCTGTTGTTAGACGTATAGATTTGTGTCTGTATATTTTCTGCCTGTGTTTTCCTCTTGGCTTAAGTCAAAAAACACGATTCAATAATTTTTTATACAGCCTTACTCACGAGTTTCCCAATTCGAAATATCGGAACGTATTTCCGAATCCTACTTTAGAGAAATGTAGAGTTTTAACCAGTAAAGAGTTATTCTATCTTATGTCTGACTGAAATGTCGTGGGTTCAATAAAATCAATGTTTATTAAGAGGAAATTTTATCCCTAATTTTAGAATATAGCCTTTTTTCTACTAATGTGAAAATACTGCACATTCTCATAGCTTCAATGCAAGAAAATTACATTTTCTAAAAACATTTTCACAAAGTAATTATAAGACGTAGGTATATATTTATATCGTACTTATTTTAAGCCATTTTATAGTTCAGATTGGCGATTGCCTATTTTAGCAAAAAATATTTTTCTGAATAAATAGGTAATATATTTTTAAAGGTATGTACGAGTATTTTATTGGATGTTTGTAATTGCGTTGATTTAAATTTAAGTATTAGAAATTTATGAAAATGAATATAACTAGCACATACCGTCCAGTTTTTTTAATAGTAATGAGACTATCAGATTAAACCTTATTAATTATCAGGTTAAGACTTTATTCACCCGATCAAACTTTATATAAACAAAGCATTAATAAAGAAAACAATAGCGTCAAAGGTGATTGTGCTATTTTATTCGTCAAAATATTTGATTAATAAATGTTTATGAATATTTTTTTTTATTATCTCATTTATAAAACTTAAAAATTCTCATACACTATTGTGTTAAATAAATTCTAATAAGAAAAAACAGTATCAAAGCGTTAGAAAATATATTATTTTTTCTAATAAGATTATGAAATTTTAAGGCAGACTCGCAATATTCATAAAATATATTTTTTTAGAAATTTATTTTTATATAAATTATATATAAAGTTCAAATTATAATATAGTTGTTTATTTACGGATCGTATTTTGAATTTAAATTAGAAGGCTATATTTTAAGTTTAAAATATATGAAACTGATTTGAACTCTACTTGTAAAACATTAAAGTTAATAATGGTTTTGAGCTACATCTTTTGTTTTGAAATAAACATGTTATTATTGAAGTAATTACCATTTCCAAGTAATTGTTTGTAATTACTTATAACTTCTTGGCAGATTTAAATAAGCCGTTACTAATAATATTGTAATTGGAAAACAATTAACAATAAGATATCTACGTTCACAAACATCACAACTTTTGGAATTAATAACATTTACGCAAGTTTTCAAAACTATTGCTTAATTTGCGACTCTATCATCTCTACATTCGAGATGGAAACTTATTTATTAGACACATGAAAGATATTTTTCACTAAAAACCAATTAAATATATTTTAATGACGAACACAATGATAAATGGGACTCCAATGGTGGGTAATTACAGCAAATATAATGATAACCTGTGCGCATCGCCCGCAGAACGCCGCTAAACACGTATTTGCGGCATATCACGCGCAGTCACTAATAATCACTTGTCCAATATTCGTACGCAAACTCAAACAACACTGTACGGTCAGTCCAAACACAAGGAACATGCACCGATAAAACACTGAACTGTTATTAAGAAAACTAAAGGTGTTGCTTTGAGCTTGTATCGTTCGGATTTTGGCGGACACGCGCGAGGTTCCACTGTCTACGGTCGCCGGCACACTGCGCGGCCGGTCGCGGAGGCCCCCCGCCTGAGTCGGCTGCCCCGCGCCTCAGGAGGCGGGGCTCATATGAGGCGAGGCAAGGCAAGCTTAATTACGCTTAGCGGGTAAAACGGGACGGAGATAGAGTGGGCGCGAGCTATTAGCGCGCGGAGAGCGGGACGACGCGCGTCTTAAGTATTTTGTATAAGTAATGAGGGGCGCGCGGGAGTGAGCGGGGGAGGGAGCGCATCTCCCGCCAATCTTTAATGTTGATTACGCCGCCGCCTTGCTCGTCCCTCATTAACGCGGCCCCGCCTTGGCGTTAATTACGCGTAATTGCGGATGGTCGCTTATGGGGCCTTTTACCCGAGCCTGGATCTGCGATTTATCTCGGACCATAAGTTCATACTTGACTTTTGGTAACTGGTAACACCGAAACTTGGAGATTTATTGCTCTTTAAATATCAACAGAGTTGGCAAATCAGTTGACATTTATTACACAAGATACGTTTTTTTATAGAGCTAAAAATCTTATTGTTTTTACTATATGAAATATAAATAGGGCACTACTTCCATACCTATCTCCTTGAAGAGTTTAAATCTGATAACAAAAACCAAGAAACATATACAAGCGGCAGATATGTTTACAAACAAATATCTTACATTGAGTGTGTAGGTAGTAGATAGAAAACATTTAAAATTACTATAAAATTATAACTTTCGTATTCTTTTTTTAACGATTTTGTCCTGAAAAATATATGATGGTTACTACCAGCACTAACTCTACTTTGTTCGCATAAGAAGATTGTTTACTGATTTGCATTTTGAAAGTTAAATTATACATAAAAATGGCAACCAAGATGTAAAATTTCATCTCTAGCTAGAGCTTTAAAAACGAAAACATAACCATAGACATTTTATGTAGGTAACGTATTTGTAATTTAAAATATTTACGAAACTACTTTAATACAAAATTACTTTTTGCTTTTTTAGCTTTTTCTAAATTTTGAATCATAGAATTTTTTTTGTATATAGTAAGTTATTAATGTTTAGGAAGTCGACTTTTACTTAAAAATCAAATATAACTTAACCTCTAAAATGTATCTTCTTACTTATTTGCTTACCAATTTGGTATACCTACGATAAACTCTGATATAGGTAAACATGACTACAATAAAGTTTACGTAATTTATATAGTTTCAGGTTTTATAAGTGGTAGTGCATTGTGCAGCAGCTCATCTAGATTACACTAGGTACCTACCATAACTATTCTTGCCACCTTAGCTTCATTCTAACATAGGTATGTTATTCGATAGACCTGTAACTACAATCTCGAACCCGACCATTATAACTAACTATACTATTACCATTATATAACTGCACCAGTTACTTCTATGGTGTTTATAAGTGAAGGTCACTTTTAAGCAGAGACCGGTGTGCTTGTTGACAATATTATATCATTTAAATTGATTACTTTAATATTAAACATAAAATTATAAATGTTATTGATGTTCTAACATCCTATTATAGTTATACGTCTTGATCAACTATGGGTACATCTGTGACTCGTAAGAAGAAAGTTATATTTGTCACTAACACTGTGATTTGGATAAGGTAGTAGAGTTTTAATGAATCACCCGTTTTGATATCACCGCCTGACCTACTTCTACCACCATTACGTCAGTGCTTACCATTTTTGTGTAGTACTTGTTTGGAAACCAGGCGATGAGCTTACTCATGAGTTTTTAATTCCAACATGGGACTTATGGTTTTAGGGTACCAATCCACCATTCACATTTTTGCATACAAAGATACATTCGCATTAATCTGTGAAGATTATGTGATTAAATTTTTTAAAGAAGATTAATATCTTAATACTTTTGAAAAATTTGATATTTGGACTCTACATAAAATGATTCCAAACAATTATAAACTCTTAGAATGTCACTTTCAAAAACATAATATTTCTGAAAAATAATATTACTTAATTAAAATGTAATATCTGTATATTTAAAATACGGTAATTATATTAAATACAGTAGCTGTTAAAATACCTACTGTATTTATTTAGTAGAGGGCTACATATTATTATTATGTAAATACTTACTTATATACGGTGAAATTATAAAAACATCCTGTATAAATTACCCATGTTTTGAATTAAATCCATTAAAGTATTTTTAACAAGGTTTTCTAAATAGCCTACCTATGTTTTATTTCTCGTCAAAACTTATTAGGACAAAAATTTTAAACCAAATCTAAATAAATATCTAAGTGTGTTAAAATTCTATAATACTTATATAAAGCCACAGTGGCCTAGTGGTACGCGCTATAAACTGTCACTTTGGTAGTCCAGGTTCAAACCCCGCCATGTCCCAATGAGTTCTCTAACTTAAGTATATTTTCTGAGTGCTCTTACGGTGAAGGAAAACATCATGATGAAATTTGGGATTTGTGGCTGATATGACGTAGGTGCATATGTACCTCTGCCTACCTTTTCGAGGATATGGGCATGATGTTTTTTTGAATAGAAAACAAAGTTATTTAAATCTATTTAAAATAGAGTCGTGTTATTTACACCGTTTATAACTCAAGAACGGCTGGACCAATTTTTGTATTTACGGATTTGTCGTCTGGAACAAGATAGTAACCATTAAAAAAATATGAAAATTGAGTTGTAAAAAATCATATACTACGCTCGGGCAAAGTTTGCCGGTATAGCTAGTAGGTATACCTATAATGATTTTAGCACTTTTCCGGTGTTTTGAACAAAATTCCAAATTTTTTTATGAATAGATGTTCCCCCACATAGGATTTGAAATTGTGCCCTTCAATGAATTCAAACATATTTTTTAAAATATAAGGTTATCGGGATGTTGTGAAACTAACTAAACTAAAAAAAACTATTGTCTGTTTTTAAATACATCAACTTATACATAATCTATCTACATAATGGAAAAAATAACCACCTAATTTTGGCCTATATTATACGAAATACGCTTTTGGATATTGAAACAAAATCATCATCATTGAAGAATAGTATAAGCCTTAGAACGGAACATTGGCATTTAAAAAAGGCGTTGCAGTACATCGTAGTATAAATCCTCATAATCTAAACAAATAGCGGTTTGTTATAATATACAGATTCTTTTTTAAGGTTTAACTACATTTCAAATAAGTACTCACATGGATGATCGATCTTTGCTCGGTATTTTTTTAAAATTATCATTACTTATAACTATGCAAATTACTTACTTATGAATTAATATGACTAATCAGTAATCAGGCAACCACTGTTATTTTTCAATAATTAATAAAAATATCTTAGCAAGCAAACTCTCGTAAGTCTATCTTTAACTCCTAATAATGAATTGAATGACCTATCTATTATTGAAATCGGCCATAAAACGAAATTTTCTGACAACAAAACCTAGTTAGATCGATTTTTCGTCCCCGAAAACCCCTAAATACAAAATTTTAAGAAAATCTTTGCAGACGTTTCCGAGATCGCATATATATTATTATACACATAGTACATAATATAGATGTATAAGATATGTTAAAACTGGAGAAATAGGGACCTATTAATTTGAGTTTAATTTCAGGCAAGAAAAAGCATTTGATGACAGGTATAGATCTTTAAATTTTAACCTCTTTTTTGTTATTTGCAATTAGTGTTTTTTTTTACAAAGAAATCATAAAATCAAAAGTGTTCTTACTTTGAAATTAGATTATTAAAATAAAGGAAAAAATATGTTATATTTTTTATATGACTTCAAAAATAACGTACTCGATTCGAGTGTATGTATTTTTTGTATGTTTTTAAGCGATTATTTGGTATAAAAATAATCGCTTAAAACATAAAAAATTGTTTCAAAATAGATACGAACTTGGTTAAGATGTAACAAATTTGTAAGCCATGCTTCATCAATGAATACTTTTTCTTTATTAAGACGACATGATAATTAAATTGAAGTTTTTTTTTGCAATATTATTGAATCTAAATTTCATTGAACCTATTGAAATTTGTTTAAATCATTGTATAATCAAGTCCAAGAAATCGTAACTGCAGTGCCTTTTAAAAGTTAAAGCTTTTCTAGTAACAGATTATTTGCTTCTAGCAACACCTATCACAAATTGGAAACTTTGATGGGTGAGTCATAAAGACAGGTTTTATTTATTGTATATAGTTTATTTATAGTCGTATCACCTCGATGGGCTGGTGGTACGTGCTTTGGATTTCCATTTTAGTAGTCCAGGTTCAATTCTATCATGTACCAATGTGATAAAAAGCTTAAGTACATTTTATAAGTACAGGAAATAATCGTGAGGAAACTCGGGATTTGGACCCCTACTACCTAATATGCTCTACCTACCTGTTCGGAGATATGGGCGTAACGATATATTTTTTTTAATCGTATGATCTGATTTCTAAATTAATATTCAACTCGGCTGACATTCTCAAGGGTTCAGCCGCCTAGACTATTTTTTAATATTTACATTTGAAAAGATTCACTCTTCTATAGTAATAAATGTTTAGATTATATTTTATTTCGTATTGGATAAGTCTGGCGTACAATTTTAGAATACCAAAAATGTATTTTAATATAAAATGTTTATTTATATACACGTTACGTCTCGCTACTGTGCTCGCGTTTTAAGGTTATTTTCATCACTCACAGGAACCTGTTTAGGTAAAAGGAAGCATGTACTAGTATTCAGCTCGCTATTTTCACAAATATACAAACAAACACACTTTCTCGTCTATATAAATAAAAATAAATCAGCAAATTGCTTGTACGTGCATTTGAACGAATGTACTAAATTTGATAAAAGTATATTTTTAAATAAAGAACGCATAATTTATTGTCAAAATAAGGTTTGTATGAAAAAAAAATATGGCAGTACGTAATTCGTCTGGTCCGCTAGTAAATAATAATAATAAATTGCTGAAACAGGTTTCTATCTTAGCAATAACATTTTCGAAAAAAATTAGAAGAGGATTGGTATCATTGCTTATTACAGTCGTTATAATGTCAGTGCTCGAAATAATCGTATTCTGTGTAAAAGAGTAGGGTAGAGGCTATGGCATAGCGTCGCACCTGTACTATTTATGGTGATAATAGCGAAAGTCATCTCTTACAATAAGGAAAGTCAGTTATTTGTTTATTACCTTCTACATCAATACTGTAGTATTGATAGACACAAGATTTGACTATTTGTTTACATTTATTTGAATATGCATTATTTGAATAGACTTCAGAACTACCGGACAAATTGGGAAAATTATTTTAGCATTAGAATACTAAATTATTCTCGAACGCAGATGATAGAATTCTGTTAAACCCGTACAAATTTGGAGTGGATTGTTAGATATATAAAAATAAGAACACATACAAACTTTTACCGCCATAATAACATTGACGTATTCTAATCCAGAAGGTAGAGACGGTGGATTGCACATCGGGCCTAAAAACTAGGCCTCAAGATAGGAACTAACCTACAGCTACGGTATCTATAGACTGCGGGTTTCTCACCAGCACAAGAGTCGCGTGTTTGTTACTAGCGTATCTAAAAAAAACGTATAATAATCATAAGTAGAGTCGGCAGGATATATCACTACTAGCTGACAAGAGGTGAACGAAAAAACCGCGAAACCACTGAAAAATATCAACCCATGTGAATGTATAACACGGGTTAGAAACGTAGACAAAAACCGCAAGCTAACTGACGGTAGCGACAAATAAATAAACAACCCATTGTAGAGGGGCCACCCACTGCGTGGTCGCAAAAACTAGACCGTCACCTGCAGACTTGAGTACTACTAACTAAAAATATATTATTTATTATGAATATCATTTGTTGAAAAGTTACTATCACTAACAGCTCGTAAGACAGAATCGAAGAGAGGTAGAGTTCCTTTAACCCTAGTTAAAGGTCAATGGTATCAAAGATTGATAGAGATGGTAGAGTTCCGTAATGACTTGCCGGAATTGGCAACCATAACAACAGTTGTAGCTAAAACGTACTTTTGCAAGAAGCTTGGCAGGGCACAAGTTGGTAACACAATATTGCCTTTGCCACCCTTAGTGTCTTTAGATAACGTAAATTTCTTACCACAAGGGAATCCGTCACTTATTAAAAAATCCTTTCAATTGATTCCACGACAAAATTAGCAAATTATATGTTAAGAGAATGGTTGTTAATCAATAGTGCATTTTATATTAGATCTTTATTAAATTAATAAATATTCATCATATAAATATATGCCCAGTCGGGAATCGAATCCCCAAACTTAAGCCGAAGACGGTAAGAATTTTGAAAAACGAAAAGGCAGAAGATGAAATGGATTTTTTCCGAGTAAAGATATTAATAGTACATTTTTCAAAAGATTCAAAATTTGAGTAAAAGGATTTTTTTCCAAGTTTAAAGTCAGTTCTCGCCGTTATTATTCTACAATTAGTAGAGTCAGGGAGCAAATTCCCTGTAGTTTTAACCAGAAAATGGTATTATTTAACTCTCTTATGGATATTAGTCGGTGATCAGTTCAGGCAAAACTAAATCAAATAGTAAATAATATAATAACTAGTAAATAAACGCGGAAATTCCATTTTGGTAATCTCAAGTAAAACTACTGATTGGATTTTAATGAAATCTTACAATAATATAACTTACGCATAAGAATAACAAATAGGCTACTTTTTAACCGACAACATTAATGGGTATCTTTTACACAATCCTCACTAATATTATAAATGCGAAAGTAACTCTGTCTGTCTGTCTGTATGTTACGCTTTCACGCCTAAACTACTCAACCGATTTTGATGAAATTTTGTGCAGAGATAGAGTAGACCTTAAGGAAGGACATAGGCTACTTTTAACCGACTACATTAAAAAGAGGGTATGTTTTTACGCGATTAGTATTATAAGTCGG
>DVZL01002686.1:0-15068 GCA_018236625.1 Lasaia peninsularis
GTATAAGACAGCGACCAGGCACATGGGTCTCCTGATGGTAAGAGACAACCGTGGCCTATAGACACCATAGATATTGTAGGTGCGCAGCTACCCTGTGGTCGGGCTGTTAGACCTTATGTGCAAGTCTACCGGCTACCCTACCCTCCGGACCGGTACATGACAATGTTATTATGACGGAAGGAATAGATAAGGCGGTTAAAAGATTAGCGGGTTCAAACAGACAGACGGACAAAAAATCTAAAAATAAAAAACATATGTATCAAAATTTATTTTAAAAACGACTAAACTGATTTCAATGTATGTAAGCATAAAAAAGGTTAGCCCTTAAAGAAGGATATGAGTTTTTATTCCGATATTTCAACGAGCCCCGCGGGAGACATCAATATTCTTAAAAGACGCAAGTGAAGCTGTAACTAAAGCAATATGTTACGTATTTTATTGTACTAGCTTTTGTCCGCCGCTTCGCTCGCGTTGAATTCGGGGTTCCCCTTTCCTCATTAAGAACACAGAAGAGAAATCAGAAAATAATATTACTTTAATACGCTACTATAGAAGATATTATATTATGTGTTTCCATTTGGGGATAAATTGTAATGAATTACACACATTTTCATCCTCTATTTTAGGGGCCGGGGGAAAGATTTGAAAAAAAAGTTATATTTTGTTGGAAGCAAAGAGAATGTGTACCAATTTCTAGCTTCCTACCTTGAAAACTGCGAATATTTTTTTTCTGTTTTTCACATAAATGCATATATACCTATGTATGTGAAAAAGAGAAGAAAGTAATATAATGGTGATTCAATTCAAGAAACGTGATTTTTTTGCCATCTTTATTGTTAAAAAAATGGTACGAAACCGTTAGTGCGCAAATGCGACTCGCACTTGGCCCGTTTTAATATGTTATATGAATATAATATATAAAATACTAGTATTATAAGTCTTAATCACGGAACGCGGACAATATACTCTCATATCATGGCGAATGTTGTTGTCTGGCGACCGCCCCGCGGCTTGGATCTTGGTGTCATTTGTCAACGTCGCGGCTCATTTTTAATGTACCCTACTTGTCAACTTACTTGGGTCCTTTTAATAGTGATAGCAACAGGGCTACGATGCTCAGCGTGGATCTTTTCACGGGGGCAGACATTTTGTTAATGTAGTTAATATATTAAATTCCATATTTGAACTCGTTGACCTAGTGGTCCTCCCTTTGTATTTCCATTTCAGGTGAGTTTTTCTTAGAGGTGGCAATAACGGTTATATGCCAATAATGAATTATACTGTTATGCTATTTTTCAATAACTGTTGTCATAAATTGTTATTATTTTATTGGCTATTAGTAGGAAAACGTATAAAATCGTAGTCAGAGGAGCGACAAGCTTTTTTTTTATCTCTCTTACTCTTATTTCGACATGAATTCAATTGTTTTTTTTTAATTACAAACACACAAATACATCATCTGTGTAAATTTATTACATTTCTAACATGGTTCAAGAGACAGACAGACAGACGACAGACAGATAATAAACGGAGTACTAAATATATATTAGTAGTAGGGTTTCATTTTTATCCTTTGAGTACGGAATCCTACTAAGTGTCTCCGAATATTAAAAAGTAATCGTATTTGGACACGTGAAAAAGTTTTTAATTGGTGAAATTTTATTCACTGCTAAAATTATAAGCGAAATAATAAAAAATGGAACGGTAATCGATTACCGTATTTAACGAGAGTCCCGTCATAAAACTGACTACAAGATGTCAGGGTTGACAACTCGATGAATAAATCATGGCCGCCCCATGTAATAAAGTAGCTGTGTTACTTCTGCGGCCATTTATCAAGTCTGACCTTCCGACATCTTTTATTCACATCGTGTTTTATGACATTATACATTAGGAGTTGAGACGTAATATTTGGTTATATATTTAATGCATCACCGTTACATGTTTGATTGAATCGAATATTTATATCCCCTTGAGCCATTTTGATAAAACATTGCTTGTATCGATTTCAAATTCACAATATGTGAAAGATCGTTGACAAAATTATAATTATAGCTTTTAGGGTTCCATACCGAAAGGGTTAAAATGGAATGTTACTAAATCTATATATCTATCTATCCGTCGCCAAGCTGTATTTCATGAATCGTGATAGCTAGACTGTTGAAATTTTCATAGAGTATGCATTTATGTTGCCGCTATAACAAAACATACTAAAAATAGTGTATTAATGTACAACTGTAGTTGGTCCTTTTGTAATAAATAAATACAATTATATGTCTAACTAGCGACCCACCCCGACTTCGCACGGGTATATATTATTCATGTTATATGTATAAAAAAATTCCTCTTAAATAACTCTAACTGTTTAAGAAAACCGCATCAAAATCCGTTGCGTAGTTTTAAAGATTTAAGCATACATACGAAATGAAAGAAAGAGAAAGCGACTTTGTTTTATACTATGTAGTGTATCTTAATATCTTTATGTCTAAACTGAAAGTGGCGTTAATAATTAAGGACTGCAACACTCTGACTAAGGCAGTATTTATCATTACCTAATTCTGTTTCCTTAATTATTGATTCATTAAAATATCTTCATTAAAAAAATGTTCTATAAAACATAAACACTTCACAAGCGAATCTTTAAATGTATCTTCAACAATAACGAATGGTGTAAATTAGCAATCCTGTCACTGTACAGTTTATAAAATAATACCCAGTTGTTTAATGTAGATTGTCGTATACGGCAAACAAAAGGCGGGCGGTAATTACTCAACACTGGCGGCGCGATACCGATTGACTTTGATAAAACGGTTCAACCTACTTGTTTAACGCAATTTATTACCTGCGAGCCGCGAGCGAGCGACGTCCGCTGCCCCTCACTATCAAACTATGGATGTGGCATGGGAATTTGATGACACCATCGACCAATTATGGTTTTCTTATAAGATAGAGCGCATGTTAGAGGCTTTAATCTAGTTGCGAGGAGTTTATTTTGCTATTTGTCCTCCTGAATATGTTTGGTTATGGGTAGACACTAGACAGGGTTAAAATAAGTCTGGTGTAAATTAATGTATATAAGATAATTCGTTTATAATATATAGTTTTACAATTAATTAATAAAAATTATGATGGTGAGCACTGACGCTATTGTGGCAGGAATATGTAAGGCGTTGTTACCGATACGGGTGATTCGTTGCAAGACTAGCACCTAGTAAGTTTTCTGCTGCAGTAACGTCAATGCGCGTCACTATGTTCCAGTTTGGAGTCTTTGAATGCGTATATATACAAATTTACAAGCGTTTTTGTTAGTTCTTTGAAAAATATAATCCAAATGCATATATAAAATGCAACTCATAAATGGTAAGCGCCTGTTTGTTTGTACTTACCATCATGATCATGCCTTGTTGGTAGAGTTTTGCATGCAAATGTACATACATACATATTTTCTTGCCAGATCCCTTACAAGGTAGGCAGCGAGCAATAAGTGCCAAGTCTCACGATCCCTATATACCAAAACCGTTACGTTCTACGTAATTAACGTAGATTTTTGCCCGGATTGATATCTTCATCCTAGTTGTTCTACATCTCTGTTTGTACCAGCAATCTTAGTAATTTTTGTTGAAGAAAAGAGGGAGTTTATCTAAGTTTAATTATCATTTAGACGGAAAACATGAATTTCTAAACATCAGGAGACTAGCTTTTTATTCCTATTTTTTTTAATAAATTATCCATATACAACAAGAAAAAATCCTATTTTTGAACCACATCGAAATGTTTGTTTTTTTCACATCCACGTGGTACAATTTGCCACATCCTCATAAAATAGGCGTTGTACATCCACAATCTATGGCAACAATGATCTATCAAGTTGTCTGCAGAAGATTAATGCGTACAGATGATTGACGATTCGCGTTAGGTCTCTACTTCTGATGGTCACTGGTCAGTGTGAACCATTATTTGAATAAACATTATCATCATTCAATTCATAATAACATCCTGTTCTTTAATACACATTTGTCTGTTTTTACAAGCTTTTTTTGGCTCGCGAGTGAGATTAATCTCGTGTTGAATAAATTTTAATGAGCCTCAACTGATTGAACTTAAACTTTTGATAGATGATTGGTTTTCATGAGGATGTGAGGATGAGTTTGGCGATAGCCAACAGGTATTCTTTATTTATTTAATTCTTTATTGTACACAGCACAATATAATAAAACAATCACTTAAAGATATTACAGTAGATACAACGGACGAGCTTATCTCCTACAAAAGAGATTTCTGCTAGTTGACCCGTAAAAAATAAATATAAAAAACACGAAAAAGGTAAACTTGGTGAACAATTAGTGGAATAATATAATATAAACATTACATGACATTATTTTATAAGAATTATCCATACTTGTACCTATTATCCCAAATAATATGTGGTCATGTACCATACTATGGTATAGAATAAAATATACTACAAATGAATTAGATTAAGTTCAACTAGATTTCACGAAAATGACCCAACACAAATCTAGCAAAGTAATTGGTTTTTCGTGCCATGTTGAACAAATAGATCAATTTTATATAAAATGCTGGAGATAATAACACTGATAATGGTGGTGTTAAATAAATATACAAACTGATACAAATCTTATATTAAAAACCCCCAAAAAAAAGTTCAAAAGCGTTAAATGTATGGCTATAATATATTAATGTATGCGATGCGCAATGACTGATAAGATGACATCTACTAAATAAACGTCCTAAAAATCAAAAACTATTCTAAAATTTCGAATCTTTAGGCGGGGGCGAGAAGGGTTTGTTCGCGCATGCGCACGCCGCGGATGCGTGGCCTTGAAACTCACACGGCTACTTAGGTATACACTTTCACAATGCAGTCTTACTAGCCTTTCCTATTTTTTATATTTACACCCCATTCAAAACCTTCCTGGACTTCCACGAATAATTTTAAACCAATATTATGTAAGTCGGTCCAGCCGTTCTCGAGTTTTAGCGAGGTCAGCGAACAGCATTTGATTATATACTAGTATATCACTAAGCTTTACAATAATTAACATATTTATGAATAACTAGCTGTCCGCCCGCGGCTTCGCCCGCGTGAATTATTTAAAAAATACAGACAACTTTCTGTATACGACTTATAAAACTAATCGCGTAAAAACATATCCTCTTTTCAATGTAGTTGGTTCAAACGTAGCTTATGTCCTTTCTCAAGGTCTACTCTATCTCTGTACAAAAGTTTATCAAAATCGGTTCAGTGGTTTAGGCGAGAAAAAGCGTAACATACAGACAGACAGAGTTACATTCGCATTTATAATATTAGTACGGATTAATGATTTATTCAAGTATCATATTTTAACAACGCCTCAGTGGTCGAGCGTATTCGATGTCCGACATTGATGCACCAGGTCCCGGGTTCAATTCCCGAGTAGGGCAACTTGTTTTATGACTTTTTTAAAACCCGTACTCGTTAAACATTTGATGATCGTTTTGTCGTTCGGAAATCAAATTATATTTAAAAAAGTGAAGTTGTGTTCATTACTTTGCGTTTGAATGTAAGTGTGGGCGGTACGAAGTTCGCCGGGATAGCTATTTATAAAATAAATCAATACAAATAAAAAAAATTTTAATATCTGTATGTAATATTAAAATAACTGCTTTTTACTAAATGCATATTATGTATGTTTATTCATATACCAAAACAGAATTAGAATTTTTTTCTGTCTGTCTATTTATCTATCTGTCGGCTTCTTCCCGTTAATCTCTGAAACAGCGAGACCGATTTCGACGGGACTTTCTCTAGCAGACAGCTGTTAAACAGCCTTACCGTGTGGTTTTACTATGTGTAATAGGTCAATCTTGCATATCCACAGTTGCACAATGCTCAAGTTGCGGACAATGACAAGCTATTAATATTATCATTTGTTTTAGCGTCATACATTAATATGTTTAGTAATTACTATATATATGACGCATTTGAAGGCAATTAAGATTATCTGAGCCAGATCTTGATTAGGTCGCCACATGTACACATGAATTATCTTCTTAAGTTATCATTTACGAGGAACCGGTATCATCAATGCCTACGCATTATGAGACTATGTCTATTCTGCAATTCTCACAAGACCCACCATCCATAGAATATTATAGATAGATCAGAGAAACGAGGTTTCCAACTAACTTCGGTTGAAAAGAGAGAAGATGCGGGTACCGTCTCTATCTTCCTTTTTGCGTATTACTTACTGCATTTTTTTTTCTAACCGTCAAACATTTCCAGTTCCAGGTAGACGTATGTCTCCCCCATTCTATAGTACTATAATCTTAAATAGTGCTGCACAGCACTCTACCAACACTGGATTAATAAATATATAAAACTAGCTGTTGCCCGTGGCTTCGCTCCGTGTGAATATCATATACTTATTTCCTAAAAACATACCCTCTTTTTAATAATAATAATAATAATAATAAAGCCTTTTATTCCGAGAAATATCATACAAATTTTATAAAATATCAACAACAACTTTTATAGATTTTTTATAAAATATCCCTAATCTTGGTGTGCCTCTTGGCATAGGCCTCCTCTAGCGTTTCCCTCTTTTTAATATAGTCGGTTAAAAAGTAACTTATGTCATTTCTCAAGGTCTACTCTATCTCTGCACAAAATTTCATCAAAATCGGTTCAGTGTTTTAGGCGTGAAAGCGTAACAGACAGACAGAGTCACTTTTGCATTTATAATATTAGTACGGATGAAACATATCCGAAAATTGACACTTACGCGATACAAATAAATATATTGTTTCAATAAAACTAAGATTTTATTTAAATGCCATTATTATTTCTGTACAGATTAAATAGCATTCGTTAACCATTACTCGACGAGACATTTACCTCCAAGTTCACCATATATTTACACCAGGCGTGATTTACAGCTCTGTGGCCGGCAGTGACATCTAGTGGCAGCTGCAGTCCGCCGTTTGACAACCACGGTATACACACTTGTTTATTTTTTATCTGCAACCCAAAAAATAAAAATTAAACTTATATTTTTAACTACCTGTGCCAGCAATATTATCAGCGTTTTTATTTCATTATTTTACTTAATACATTTCTAAAATAAAATGTACCAGTGAAAATTCCGTAATAATTGGTACAGCCGTTTCAGAGATTAACGGGTACAAGTAGATGGACGAACGAAAAAATTGTAAAAAATATTTTTTTGTTATAGGTACGAGTATGTACCTCGTAAACGCAAATATGTTGATCCAATTTTATTTAATGATATACATTTTCATTTTAAGCGAAATGTACATACGTGCAGTAATGGCATCATATTATATTTTAATCAATGTATCCGGGTTCCGTTGTAGAAATAGGCCAACTGCCTTCCACCCAGGCAGCTTCTAAGAGGCGAGCACTGGTTCTATTGTCACCAACACTGTGACATTGACTAGGTGGTAGAGTCTTGCAACGACTTGCCCAGATTGGTACCACCACCTTACCTATCCTTTTTTCCGTGAGTAAAATCCATTTATGGATACCCACCACTCTAGGGGAGCGATAGGTGATATCTGGACTCCTGCGGCATAACCCCGTGCCTCCATTTGAGATACGGGGCCATGTCGCAGACTACCGACTAAAAACCTCACGATGACCGACCCACCGCCCGGCTAGAAATGACATGAGGTCATTTTCGTATTTAAACTTACCTATCCTGCCACAATAGCGCCAGTGCTCGCCAGTGTCCTGTTCTTTAGAGGGTAGGGTAGCCGGTAAATTTATTTACAAAAGAGGTTTACCATCCCAGCCTCAGGTTGGCAACGCACCATTTCCACCTATGGTGTCTATAGGCAAAGTGTATTTCTTGCCATCAGGAAATCCGTCTGCTTGTTTGCATTCCAATATCATAAAATAAGCCTTTCCTTGTGCAGATACTTTTATAATGACATTGCAAGATTGGAAGGAAAAGCTGTATTGTCGATAGTTACTTTAGTAATCATTATACATATCTTTCTTTTTAACGAGTCAATTACTGTGAGATAAGATATTTCATACGCTTTAATTACTTAAGTAAGTAAAAGGAGCCTAACTTTTAATCTTTGAACATACCATTACTATTAATACTTTACATACCATTTTGTTTTTTTTGGAATCGTATTTTGACGATATTTAAATTAAAATAAGACAAGGAGATAAATAGAGACAAGGTCGTCGTCTTATGTTTTAACCGAATCAAAAATGAGCTTCTAAAGCCAAATGTATTTTTAAAGTTGTGTACCCAAAAGGTAAAACGGAACCCTATTACTAAGACTCCGCAGTCAGTCTGTCAGTCACTGTCCTGTATCTTATGAACTGAGGTAGCTTGATGGTTAAAGTTTTTAGTTTTTTCAGTCAATGTATTCCTGTTGCCGCTTTTACAATAAATACCAAAATCGAAACAAAATAAATATTTGAGGTGGCTCCTATACAACGAACGTCATCGTGCATCCATACTATTGATTCGTTCGTTCCGTATATAAATCGTGGTAAATCGACTTGAATTGAATATTTCTAATTTTGTACGTACTATTTTTATATACAGATGGCCTTGCTTTAGAAATGGATCGCACAAGCAAAAAGTTATATATACTAATTATATTCTAGTGAAATATTTATTGCTTAAAACGTGATATTTTTATGAAAAATGGATATGGTACGGAACCCTTCATGCGTGAGTCTAACTCGAGCTTGGACGGTATTTTTTAAATGAATACGTCAACCCTACAACTGCGCGCCATTCACGCCGCGATAATAGACGCCGACGAAAGGTTGTCGTGTTAACGTCCAGCTTGTCACGACGCACTGACAACGTGTCACTTTGCTCTGGTAATTAGCTAATTGTTGCTACGTTGTAACCGCAACACACACAAATTTCAACCTTAAACTCTGAACCTTAAGGTTTACATTATTAAATCATGAAATAATGAATTGTGCCAAACCATAATTGCAGTCTCATTACCTCAAAGTACCTTCCAATGTGTGTAAATTTCATGGAGTTTTATGCGCTATGTGTTCACGTTAAAGGTGAATGTTGTGAGAATACGTATTTTATTTGAGTTTTAGTGATTTGTATGCAATCAAATAGTGTGTTCGTATCACAATAATGACAGGGCTGAAAATTGGATTGATTGACGTGACTTGGACGTGACATTTGATATTGTTACGTTTTATACAACATTGTCGTGTGCTGTTGTAGTTTCGTAACGAAGCTAAAAATACGGAGTTGGAGGTGGACTCCTAACAAAGACCCGTCCTCAATTTGTAGAATTGCTAACTCTTTCTCAATTGGCTAACGTCTCTTTCTTCCAATTGTGAAAAGTTCACAAAGACAAATCAGGCTCACCTTTTGAGAGAGAGATAGCCGCACTTATTAGGATGTGATAGATGTTGATAATGTGAACAAGGAGTGTAATGGCTCGATAGTATCTGTAACTTCATGTTCGTAATATTAATTATTACTTATCATATTAAACCAATTCGATTACTCAGATATGCATATTCTAAACAATGGAGATTTTTGGTTTGAACTATTTTTTAATTTTTGATTCAGTATGTAATATCTTACAAAAATTTAAATTATAAATAGTTTTTGTAACATTTTGATGTTAATTAAAGAATAATATGTGTGTATGAACTAGGTATCTATAAACTGCATCCTGATAATTATATAGTTTGAGTATGTGATACGAAAATACATCTGCGTCTAAATTTGCTTCAAAAATATAAAAAAGAAGGTATTTTGTGGCGCCAATTTCCTACTTCTCAACTTTGCATGATTTGAAATATCTTTAAAAATCACAAACAAGAAAAGAACTGTTCAAGTGCGAAACTCGCGTTCGAAGGGTTCCGTATCAAAACTGCACAGAAAACGTTTCTTTATAGGAGCACTCTTTATGTGTTTCATGTTGTAGTATTTGTCGCTATAGCCTCAACAAAAATAGGTACATAATCTGTGAAAATTTCAACGTTCTAAGTTCTGTCTTCTGTCACAGTTTAAGAGATACAGCCTGGTGACAGACAGACCGACATCGGAGTCTGAGTAATAGGATTCCTATTTTACCACTTGGCTACGAACCCTGAAAAAATAAATTCGTAAAACGTGTTAAATAGAAAAATCTCGTAAATTATATTTTTGAAAATAGGGTAGACGTCTGTCTGTTTGACAGGTCGATGATAAATGTTGTTCGCGCCGTCAGTCGTCGGGCCGAGCCCATCGCTCATTGGGGAGCGAGTAGCCGAGTGTTTTGATTGCTGAGGAAGTGAGGGCTTCAGATAAGTAAACACTAAATCACCTTTGGCCATAAAGATTTATTGCTTTGATAATAGAAAAATGAGTAGATGGTAATAAGTTGTTGAACTAAATTCTGATCATATTTCCACGAAAAACACAACCTAGCTATGTTTAAGGCCCGAATGAATAGGCTGTTTCTAGGTAGGCATGTCACTTCTGTCTGTCTGTTTGTACCTGCTAATCTCTGGAATGGCTGAACCGACTTTGACGAGACTTTTACTGGCAGACAGCTTACGTAATAAGGAACGGCTTAGGCTATTTTTATTTTAGAATTCTATTTTAGGAATATCTAATATAAAATTAGTAGGGATAACTGATCCCTGTCTGTTCATGGAAAATGCTTTAAAAAAACATATCATAAATAACATAAATCTGAAGAAATAATAATAACCCATAAGCAAGAGAACCCAAAACAATATTTTTTACTTTGTCTGAATATCTGTATGTTTGTGCACGCTAATCTCAGAAATCGCTTAACCATTTTGGATGCAGATTTTAGAAATATGTGCTGATGGTTTTAATGTCTATTTTGTTTAAATCGGTTAACAAATAAATAAGCTATGTCAATTTATGTAAATTACGTAATATATACAAATTTAAAACACTACTAGTATTAAGTAATGTTTGCGAAAGCGAAACCTGCGCGTACAAAGTCGCGGATACAACTAGTTAAAAATAAGTTTCTAATGAGCTGATCAGAAAGTAGTACATTTTAATTATAAAGAATGGTTCACTAAGCGAGGTTGCGTTCAGCTCCCCCTATGTTTGATGTCTTATGATGAATGGGCGATACCTCCATTTATCATAGCCAACCCATCACTCACACATGCCAGAGATTGAGTGTATCCTGAAGCTTTATTAATTGACTTAGAAGTAATGTACGAGAGGAAAATATCATAAGTTTTGAGGTTCCGTATATATTCAATCAACTAATAACTATATATATTCTTCCGGATCTCGTTGGTAACTCTTTCGCGAGGTTCGGGTTCGACTCTCGGTATTTATGTGATGAACATTTATGACTCTATTTCCGGGTCTTAGTGATCATTCAAATTGTTTTGGTATCTATTTATGTATTAGTACCGTTATTTAACACACATAACTCTACTATATAATTTGCTTCCGTTGGGATTAGATCAACCTTTGTTATGAATATAGTTGGTGTCCGACTTTAATAATTTATGGTTATGCTATGGTCCTGGGTACGTTTCGAAAAACACACATCAAAGACTTCATAGCGTCATTAACCTGAGATTCTGACCGTCATTGCAAGTATATCGGCTATTTTAGTTACTTTAGAAAAAGTTAATATTGTTTCGTGAAATTTTGACACATGAAATGGAAAGGATCCGTGCCATTATCTGTAAAAAGGGCAAAAAGTCACGTTTGTTGCATGGGGGCCTTAAATATTAAATTTATTCTTTATTTTAGTATTCTTTGTTAAAGCAAAATCTGAAATATATCATCTGTAAATTATTCAACTGTCTGGCTTTCACGATTCATGTAAGGCAGCTTGATGATACCTATACAGAGAGGCAGACAGACAGACGGACAGCAGAGTCCTCTTATTACGCTTGGGGCATGGAACATAGATACATTTACTAATTGGTAAAGTGAGTGATCGTATCGCCGCCCGCCCATATCTGCTGATTTTAGCGTTAGTTCTTGCTTTCGTCATAATCTATACCTACTGGAGAGCAGGGTAGCCGATAGACTTGCATCATAGTCATCCTGGTTATCAGGAAAGCCGGTATCAAATCATCTGTATGATGATCTGTATGGCTGTATGAAAAGTCCATTCACCGGACGCACAGTCAATTAGCGACTTCACTGACAAGAATTCCTTGTCATCAAATCGACAATGATTATTTAATTTTGATATGCAACAAAAGCTTAGTAAGTCATAATACGATGTCAGTCAGTTTAACCAAATATTAAAAGTGTCAATCAAACTAATTTCTCGTGTCGGATCCGTTGACGGATCGCGTCGGCGTCGTAACGTCCCGTCAGGGCGGTATGATGAATGGCGGCGTCGTTAATCACTGCGGTGTCGGGTCATTATTCACCGTCAGAGGTGTTTGGGGTGTTAGACCATAGTGTGGATAAATCAGTATTTGAAGTACACTATCGAGACTCTATTTTAGGATTTTGTACTCAAAGGGTAAAATCGGAACCATATTATGAAGACTTCAGTGGCCGTCTTTCTGTCTGTCTATCACCAGGCCGTATCTGATAAACCACGGTAGCTAGAAAGCTCAATTTTTCACAGATACGAGCAACCAAAATAACTATATAAAAGGTGATTTTTCCCATACAACCAAAAGTAATTTTTCACCGTTTTTTATAGATACTGGTACGGAACCCTTCATAGACGAGTCACGCACTCGACCTTTTTTTGTGGGAAATGACAGCGAACAAGCACACGAACCTCCTGATGATAAGAGACATGGCCTATGGATACCATAGATGTTCTAGTTTCGTCATTGTCTGTGGTCGAACTGTTTCACCGTATGTATAAGTGTGTAACCCATCGGACTGGAATACGACAATGTCATTATGACCACAGGAATAGGTAAGGCGATGGATATAGAAGGTGGATTGCCGTACTTTACTGCCAGTGGTCATGTAAGTGACTTACGTGACTTAGCTAACCTATGATCGCCTCTTACGAGCTGTCACGTATTCTATACTTAATATTATATAAGAAAATAGCAGCTGATCCAAGAAGATCTATTTTATATATAATAAAATAACAGCTAATCCGTTATTCTGTCATTATGACACTTTCCCTAAAGCGAGAGAAAATATGCTTTTCATTCGAAATTTAACAACTGTTTTTAGTCATTAACAAACAGAGAGTAACGACAGTGGAGGAAGCTGGGTAAACACGCTTCCTATCGTGACAATTGGCACTTAATGCTCTCTGCTTACCGCGCAAGGGACTTGGCGTGAAGCTATTTCGTTTATTATCTAACAGATCAGATGATTATTGATATAACGTTAATACTGATTATATAAAATAAACGGTAAAATATTATCATTTCGCTAATTAGATTGTCAATTTTGTCGATACTGATTTGATTATAATCAGATCAAATTGCTACGACGCTAAAAATTTTGCGGAAATTCCCCATTTATGTTGCTATGACAAATGTCACCACTATATTATTAGTAGAAATCAACATGTTCTGTAATCCACTAGTACCTATTCCTACTGTTATTTAGTACTCGCCATTGTGTAGTTCCTTGCAGGAAGGTAGAAGAGCCATTAGATACATGTACCATGAGATTCCGGCAAAAACATATTTGCACACAACTGTGTTTTTTTGTAGGATTTTGTTTAATTATTTGGTGGTTCACTTTTATTAAAAAGTATGATGAATATTTATAGTTTAACGCCATTGTACATCGTTTATAAAATTGTTCATAGTTTTACAAACTACAATGATCCTACAAAGAACAGATACTTTAAAAAATGGAGAATAATTTTAAGCATTGGGGTAGTAACTCGTCCGCGTCAGATTCTGATATGGTAGATACCTTGTATCATCCTTAAACACCTCCATTATATCTCTATACAGAGGCGCACGTGTAGGGTAGTCTGTGTAATTATTATTGGCTTGAAAATATCGACATCGACCATATATGTCAGTTAAAACTTGTAAACTGCAAGTTAATTTCATATGCTGATGACACTGTGCTCAATGTGCATGGAAATAGTTGGGACCAAGTTCGCTTGTACTGTGAAAACGCACTACGATCAGTAAACAATTGGCTTTCAAATAACCTGTTAACTTTAAATGTAGAAAAAACTAAATATATTATTACTTTTTCACCTAGGAAAAATAACCAACCTAAAGATAATTCTTTTAAAATAATAGCCCATTCCTGCGAACTAAACTTGCACTGTGATTGTATTACCCTAGGTGTTAAATCCTAAAATACCTAGGTGTTATTATTAATAATACATTTAACTGGCATAGTCACATAAATAGCCTTATTAGTAGGGTTAGGAAACTTATTCCCATCTTTAAGAAACTGAGGTACTGTGCTGAGGTTAAGACACTGAAAATTGTATACAATGCCTTGGTTCAAGCTATACTACAATATTGCATTACATCTTGGGGGGCGAACTGACGCAACAGTAGTAAGATTAGAGCGAGCTCAGCGCGCAATACTAAAAGTGATGTTGGGAAAGTCTCGAAGATACCCCACAGCGTCTTTATTTAGCGAGTGTAAGCTGTTGACGATTAGGCAATTATACATCCTTCAGGTTGTCACTAAACACCATTCCTCCTTCACATATAAAAATGTTGTGTTTGGTAGGAGATTAAAAGCTGTCTGTGACGTTCCTGCCTACCGCACTGTGTTTGCGAAACGACAATTTTATATAACTGCCCCTCGATTATATAATATAGTGAACAAGCTAACCTTAATTTACCCACAAACCTTAAATAGATGTAGAAGGACAATTAAATCTTGGCGCTTAAACGTTAAGCTATGTTGATACGGAGGGCTGGCTTAAGTAAAATATAGAACACACACACACACGCGCTCACACACACGCACACACACACGCACACGCACACACACACACGCATACGCACACACACACGCACACGCACACGCACACGCACACACACACACACACACACACGCACACACACACGCACACACACACACACACACACACACACACACACACACACACACACACACACACACACACAC
>DVZL01002687.1:0-15064 GCA_018236625.1 Lasaia peninsularis
GACTGGATAGATAGCACCTATCCGTGTTTGTGAAAATGAAAAAATGGATAGATAGAAATATTAAGAAAACTGCGATAACTATCTATCCCTAATCGCTTGTACGTTATAGAAAACGGCCGATAGCAACGCTCCAGGTATAGTTAGTAGCATATAAATTAAAATAAATGTATAGGTAGGTGGTATAGAAGTTAAATAAATCAAATATTTTGTACCAAACTCTAGAAAAATATCGTGGCAAAGATAAATCTTGTTTTGAACATCGTGTTGGTTATTTTATGATACATCTCTGTAAAATAACTCAACCCAGTAAGTACAATATACCCACATGTTACGTACACTGGTGTCTAATCGTGTTTACTCCAATAAATTGCTTTGTTTCACAGGTTTTGAACTGCTTCTTTTTGCTTTGAGTCAGTATTTTGTGTTTTATAATAATAACAATTATATGGCAATGTTTTTTTAAGTTTTTCATTTATGAAAATTGTAGTTGTCATAAAAAAATGTTTGTGAATTGTGTATGTTTATTCGCGCTTTATGGATAAACTACTTGGACAATAAATTATTTTACGAATTTTATATAATACTGTAGTATTTTTAGTATAAATGTTAATGTTTGATATGTGTATTTTAAACTCTATTTTTAGTATGGAAAAAGTATGCGAACAAGCGCATGGCTTTTAGGACTAAAACACGACATTATCATTATGGCGGTAGGAATAGGTGAGGTGGTGGATCCCTACTCGGCGAATTGCTAAACAGCACTCTACCACCATTGGCCATGTTGGTAGTGAACCAGGTAACCTAAATACATCCTCGTCTCTTACGAGCTGCCTGGTAGGAAGGCAGTTGGTCTATTCTAGACAGAGGACCCGGAACAACATGGGGAAAAAAGATAAATACATAAGTATCATTATTTATATTTGGCCCAGATTCGTTTATTAAAATTCGACTTACTCTAAGTTTGGGCCTAGTTTCCCTTCTGGGTTGCAGAGTTCAGATGGCAGTCGCTCTGTATAAAAACTGGCATTGTTTTCAAATAACCTAGATTATGTAGTCTACTCCGATATAATCTGATATGGAAACAGGAATAGGCTAGAACAAAGTATCATTGTTCACATATTTGACTTAAAACAAACAACTTGAACGTTTTTAATTATTTATTTGTAAGATAAAACCCTAAGTAGACATTGTGGACAGATAAATCTCGCTTTAAGCATCGTTTTTGTTGTTCCTTTACACACCTTTGCTATGTAAATTAACTCGAGAGCAACGAGAGTACAATAGCTCCACATGTTACACTGTGTTAGTATTAAATCGTATTAATTCCTTTGTTTTAGAAATTTGAAACTACTCCGTTTCGTTTTGATAATGTTTGTACCCGCTAATTTCTAAAATGGGTTGACTGATTTTCACTGGCATACAGCTAATGTAATAAGAAACGACTTAGGCTACTTTAATTTTAGAAATTTGAAAATGTATAAAATAAATTAATTAGGTACATAAAGACGCGGACGAAGTCGCTGGCTAGTAGTAAATAAATTAAAATAAATATGGTTACGACCATGTCGTCGAAACAATAGGAAATCCACATCCACAATAAGTCCATTATGTAAGACCCGCAATATTGGGAGATAACAAACAGACACGCTACTACAAATAAAAATGATGTTGACTTAAAAATTGGCCAAGAACAATAATTTTAACTAGAATAGTGTTCAAATTGAAATAAGATATTATATTAATTAAAAATATTATTAAAATCAATTAAAATAAAATTATGATAAAATTAAAAGTATGATAACTTTAAATGAATTAAATTATTATACATTGAGCTGCAAAATGTTAACAAGGATCGTCATTGTGGTTATCTCATTTCATACCAACGAATTTATGGCGTAACATCAAAGCACCAACAATACACATTATTTTTTAAAATGAACACATACGCTGAACTAAACACATTCAGCAGTAGATGCAGTAATTAGGACAAATCTGATGGAATAATTAACGGATCTTATTTTCTCTCTATATTAATGATATCCCTACTAATATTCATAATGCGAAAATAACTCCGTTTTACTTTCACGCCTAAACCGAGAGTTGACCTTAAGGAAGAACATAGGCTACTTTTTAACCGACCACATTAAAAAGAGGGTATGTTTTTATATATGTCGGAAAAATTTCAGCCTTTTGATAATTCACGCAGCCGAAACCGCGAGCGGAGACCTAGTTAAAAAAAATAGTTTCCAACTTTAACGTACGAGGACGTGACGGGTTCGATTATTGGATAGGCTTGTTTTATGAGTTTCTTCGATTTATTTGGAAAACATAATTTTGTCTGCGATTTGAGTCGTGTCCGATACGGTGACGGCCTAACCACATATTAGATATGGGACATAAGTATATGAACCTCTGCCTATCCCTTCGAGAATAGGCCGCGATAATATTTATTTTCTATTAATAATGAAACATAGATAAATAATAATTAAAAAAACTTAAAGAAGAACCAGGAAGCACGTAAAGCTCGAAGTAACATTTTCTTTAAGCATTGGTTGTCGATATACACGGATTAATATCATTGACGGTATAATGTACGTTTTGCTTATTGACTCGAAATCACGTAAACTATACGCTTGGAGCAATTAATATGTGTTATCACTCGAAAATTCGTATTTAAAATTTTAAAATTACAATAATATTTTTTTAAATAATTTCTTGGAAACTTATCAAAATTACTTTTAGAATTATCATAAATTAAATAAAGTATGACATCAATTAGACCCAACAAGGAAACTTTGGTCCAACTCTCAGACAAACGGAATGGCTGCAAAGTATTAAAATATTGAAAGGAGAGTCACTCAAAGCGCTTTATAAAAGAAAATGGAGAAAACGACTATTAATTTTTAACACAGTCAAAACTTTACCATTTTGTCTTTTCGCAACTTGTTAAAAGAATAGGTAGACTCGAACTTGTTAAAAGATGAAAATTCGACTCGCGACAAAGTTATAATTACGTACCTGCTATTTGCCGTGGAATAAGTCCACGTGCACACGAGCTACTATTTATACTGGCTACGGTGTACTTTTTGTACTGGACACGGTATACTATTTATACTGGCTACGTTCTACTTTTTGTACTGGCTACGCTCTACTTTTTGTACTGGCTACGGTATACTATTTATACTGGCTACGGTAATACTCTTTATACTTGCTACGATCTAGATTTAATGCTGGCTACGATCTACTATTTATACTGGTTGCGGTTTAGTTTATATATTACTTTAGGTAACTTCGTTGTATCTACGACTACGTTCGCGTTTGAAATTTATTAAATCTTAGCCTAGAGATTAGTCGAAAGAAATAGACAGACAGACCGATACAGACAGACAAACAGACATACAGACTCACAAACGTATAGAAATACAAACATACAGTTTATATACTTATTCGTATAGATTTAAAATTAAAATGAGATAAAGGACAAACTCGTTAAGTTTCTTTCATTGGATCTTCTCAGTGAGTGGCTGCGTTCTGTTTCAGTGGTGTATCAATTGTTAGATATATGTGAAATAGAAATATTTTCAATTATATTTCACACGCACACCACATACATACATTTATGGCTCTCACAAGTAGCACGTCTGTAGCCAACCTAACGTTTGCATGTAAAATTTTATTGAAATACATCTACGTTCACGACTTGTGACACTTGTTAAATACTTAAACGCTTTACGAATGTCAAGCAGGATGGAAATTATTAATTTCGTTTTAGATTGCTTCATTTTTACGGAAATATTATAACAACTTAATGACACCACTTATACGTAAAATAACAGATTATTGATACTTCGCAACTACCTTTCTACTACGTAATAATGATAATTACAAAAAAATATATAGACTCCAAATTTTTAATTTATATAAGCACAATGATGCTTGAAATAAAGGTATAAAAATTAAAATCCGTCAAGTGCTAGTTGGATTCGCACCATGATCTATAAAAACAGCAAAAAATTACGTTTGGTATATGGGAGCACCTTTATATATTTATTTTATTCTGTTTTTAGTAATTGTTGTTACAGTGGCAACATAAATACGTCATCTGAGACAATTGCAACTGTCTAGCTATCACGGTTCATGAGACAGAGCCTGGTGACAGACAGACAGATGGACAAAACACAACAAAAAAACAGAACCCTATTACTAAGTACGGAAGCCTAAAAATACTTAAAGAAAGTAATACACTGAAGTATACGGAAACAAATTTAGCAAGCACACAGTCGTGTAAACATAAACAAATATGTATATCATTTAAAAATCTGCTTCTATTGGGAATTCAACCCGTGCACTTCCACGAGGGATGATTATACTTAGTCATATACACCAAACACTCAAACATAAAAGCGATCAAACAATTATACGTAAATGCTTTATTACCAAGCTGTTTCTGCAGCAATAACATTAGTGCTTGCCTCTTTCATATTCCATCTTGAAAATAAAACCAGCCAGTAAACTTTTTGAAATTATCACAAATGATAAGTTATGAGTATTTTTCTTATATACTAGCGTTAAAAATTACACACAGACGTCATTGCAATTGAAGTGATTAATAACAGGCGTACGAGATATTGGTCCAGGCGCCAGGATTGCCCCCGTAGGCAAAATTGTTCCGATAGCTAATCTTTGTTGATTGTTATGCAAAATCGTCGAAATAAAACTAATTTATAAGTTACCAGACGCTAACTCAATCAGAAAATTATTTCAACAATTGTTTTTTAATTATCAATTTTAACAATTAGGAACAGGAGTTTTTAAATTAAGTTATTGTTATACCTTTTTTTTGCATTTCGTTAATAGACTTATGATAGTTGCTCAGGATCAGTGGCAACTTCAAAATTTATAATTTTTATGTCATCTTTTTGGGACTGAAATGGTCACTTTTACAATTTTCAATAAAATATTTTTGTTTCAATTGTTTTTAAAATTTCCGGAAATACAGACATCTATGTTCATCACACAAATGCCTGTCCCCGTAGGCAATCGAACCCGAGTCTCCCAATTAGTCGATGGGGTTAGGCGTGTACGCTAGCCCCTCGACCAACGAGGCGTACGTTAAAAGGCACAAGGCCTTGTAAACATACATATGTAATTAGTAAAAAGCGGTTGTTTTAATGTTTCATACAGACACTCAAATTTTATTTATTTTTATAGGTTTGTGGGTATATAAAACATCTTAATTAACCAAAATTCAACAATGCGTCGAAGTTACGTTGTCAAAATATCACATGGAATTTAATAATCTCCAAAGCTTTAGCAAAATTTAATACGATTCAGCTTTCGATAATTCATCGATATCCAATCTGTTATAAACTTTATACCATTATAATAGAATTGTTTTTAAAATAACAGATACGATTCTATATGTTTGTCGAAGTCCTTTCATCAAACAAAGGAGAAAATTCACGTCAGTTATTGATAAAATAATTGACGTCTACGCCCACTGTTGATTAAGAAAGTTCTTTCTAAGAGGATCCCACAAACTTATATCTGTAATATTTTACTTTTTCTTATGTATTTTTACTTGTATCCTTTTATATTTTTTTTTGTTACGAGTTATTTTAGTTTATCTGAAGAACAAAACGTTGCCTAGGATTTTGCTCGCACTCGGGTGTTATAGGACCTAATATCGTCGGCTAATCGTGAGTACATAATGGTATGCACCTCTGCCTACCTCTTACGGGATGCAGGCGTGAAGATTATTATTAATTAGCTAACACGACGAACTTTGTACCGCCTAACAGTCAATGAATGTCGTGTTACCTTTTAGCTGAACTAATTTAGGCTTTGATGAACATAATACAATCATAATCTAAGTAATGATTGACATTTATGCATGTATTTTTTTAATGAATTAAAAAGGTTGAAAAATTTATCCTATTTGTTGAGCAAGATTGTTTTAATAGCTATCAATTACTTTTTATTTTATTCCAATCGGGCAATCCATTCAAAAGATATTACGAATTTAAAATTGTAATTAGTATTAAAATGAATGATGGCTACCGGCCGATATGTGTCGCACGGCGAAACTGCTACAGAGGAGGGGGGTGCGATGGCTACCGGCCGATATGTGTCGCACGTCGAAACTGCTACAGAGGAGGGGGGTGCACATCTATGAAGCAGGTTGCCGCGCGGCTTATATATTATAAAACAAAATCACTTTCTCTGTCTATCTCTATGTATGCTTAAGTCTTTAAAACTAAGCAATGGATTTTGATGTGGTTTCTTTTAATAGATGGAGTGATTCTAGAGAAAGGTTTGTATATATATAATATGTATAGTATATCCGTTCGAAGCCGGGGCGAACCGCTAGTCTCAAATATACATACTTGAGCGGGCGCCTGCTCCGTGAAAACCTTATGACTGAGCGGAGAAAACACCGTTTCTACAAAGGGCTCTGACATAATTAATTTGGTTAAAATTAACATAATAATATAAAGCGTCGTTAGAATTTTTGACAAGCGTGACAATGAATATATTAAAAAAATATAATAACCATACAATTTTGGATCGACTTGTTACAACTTGACTTTAAAACTTCTAGTTTATCATCTGGGTAAATGTTTTGTTTAAATATCGTCATCGTGGGTACATATGAACCAGACGACGATATTAGGTAGGTACCACTATGTGATAGGTGGCATAAATCCACTATACTGGGCATAAATCCAGTTTCAACGTATTGTTTCTTCAGGTGAATTAAGTAACTTCACGCCTAAAATACCCGATGTAGTAGGCAGAGGGGTGCTAGTATATCCATGTCTAGTAAATCCAGTTAATATACTCAAACACCAACGATTGATTAGCCAAGGTACTAGGGCCCATGATGTGATAGGTGGCAAGTCTATCGCCACTTCGGACATATTCTAATCCCGGGAAATGTAATTCTTATTCAGAATAACCTAGAAAACAATTAAGAAAAGTTGCCCGACCACTGCAAAAATTGACGACCGAATTGAAAAAACGTATAAGAACAAGTTGCCCTACCCTGGAATCGAACCCGGGATCTCGTGCATCAAAGTCGTACACGAACGACACTCGACCACAGCGGCGACAAATGATCCCTTCTAAAAGTTCATATTTCAAAAATTACTAAACCAATCCAATAAAATAAGGACCATCAAAATCTGTTTAGAATCGGTAAGTAGTCGTCTAACATACAATTTAATTGAGAACCTCCTCATTTTTAAAATCGGTTAAAATATGCATAATAATACATTTGTTATTATGGTTACTATGTTTTCCCATGTGAACTGATTGACTGAATAATCGCAGGCCTAAGAATGCGCACGGTTACATATACGAATATATTTTCCGTGTTGGTCCGTGCTCTCTGTGTAGGATAGACCAATTGCCTTCCAGCCAGGTAGCTCGTAAGAGGTGAGCATAGGTTAACTGGGTCACTACCAATATGACCACTGGTGGTAGAGTACCACAAGCAAAAACCGGGAGTAGTTTTGTTGAATTGATTGATAAAACAACAAAAGCTTCGATAAATGACACTGAATATCCTTAACAGTGAACATGCCACTGATAAATTGACTTATTAATCTATATTTATTGAAAAATTGAATGTATTGAAAGCTGCGGCGGCTGGCTTATCAATCTTGTTTCGTATGAACTCAATACCTCATATGTATTACCTTTCAACAGGGACGTATTTACCCTAGGGAAAAACGGTCATGACCTGAGCAGTAGATTGGGGCGTATTTAGGCGTAATTTGCGATTTACAAAATGTGCCATTCTTTTAAACCCAACCCTTCAAGGGTTTGTTATTTTACAAAAGCTTAAAATTAAACTATGCATGATTTTCAAATACGATAGGTGAGGCTACAATCGTGTCTGTGTCTTCGTCTACTTGAAGGGTATCAGCTATTAAAAGTATGTAAACAAAATGTCATACACACAATACGACAGTGGTGAGAAGTTGAATTATTTATAAGTTTGTGCACATGGTGGGATTCGTCGATATTCTTTACATCGCTCATTTTTATAGAACCAATTACCGGCAGATGTAACAAATGGACTGTAATGTTTTTTTGAATGTAAAATAGCAAAAATGTTCACTAATATGAATTTATTACTATAAGAATAAAATAATTAGAATCTTTAAAATAATAACTTTGCTTGTTTACTTTCATTAATATAGAGAATCTCAGTAATTTGCAATAATATATAATTCAAATATAAATATTCAAAGATTGTCCGGTATTAACTTAACTATCGAACTGTATAAAGATTATAATTTTAAGTGTATATATGTTGATACGAAACATATAGTATTTCGTCTCACTTGAAAAGTTGGGTAACCTTAAAGCTGTCGCCTGTTAAAACCGTTAGCCGCGTAAGGTCCCGGGATCAATTCACAGATCAGGCAAATTTTCTTAAATGTTTTTCATATTGTTCTGAGTAAGCATTACATTGCCCGGGATTGGAATGTGTCCGAAGTGGCGATACACTAGTCATCTATCACATCATGGTCCATCTATCACATAGTACATTGGCCAATCGTGGATGTTCTAGTATATCTACCGGACTCACGAATAGTGGAAATATTTGCACATCTTTGCCCACCCAAGGCATACTTCGGGGATAATATGCGTGAAGGTTTATTTTTGGACTTATCATTTTATTCGGTGAGGGCGGCGATTAGTAGATGATATTAATTTTTGAAATATGTATACAGATTTTTATAGTACAGAAGTTTATACAAAAGTACAAAATATTTTGTTACTATAGCCAGCCGGTTTCATTTTTTTACAGCATCTCAGTCTTTTTTCTAAAAAGATTTTGAAAGTTTTGTGTTGAATGATTAAATCTACTAAAGATATTCATTTTTTATTAAAAAAAACAAAAACAATATACCGGATAAACTTTGTATTTTCTTCTGTCGTGGTTTAGTTGTAAGTCATAATTCTGAAAAAATACAATTATTTTAATATCGATATATATTCAATCAAAAAATAAAATTAAATAATTTGCTAATTCCGCGAAGATATTGAAATTAATAATTATGAATGATGAAAATATGAAATTATGAATTAGCAATTTAATTTATTTAATTTTTTGATTGACTATGGATTTCCGCAAACTAACGCCTGACTCAATTTATTATAATTAATAGAGTCAGGCGTTAATTAAATAATTCAATCTATTAATTAAATAATTATCGACAACTGTAACTGAACGCTGTTTGTACATGGAAAATTTATTAAAAAAAAACGTAATAGATAGGCTTTATATTTGCATGAGAAGTTAAAACAATGTTTTTTTATTCACTAGGTGGTTAAGTATACTTCTGAAATTATTTTTTATTCTTAAATATTCGAGTTCCAGTTTATAAATAAGGGTGCCAATAGAGCTACGCAAAAAGCACACCACGTTATCGATTTAGCAACGCCCCATTTTTATCTTGGGTGTCCATAATGGTTGCAGCGAATTTCTTACCGTCGAGTAACTGATTAATGTCCAAGTCCTATTTTAAATGTACATCTGTTTTTCCTTCACCATAAGTCACGCACATATCCCCGAAACGGTAGGCAAATACACATATGCACATACGATTAGCCGACGATATTAGGTCCTATTATGTGAAAGGTGGCAGGTGTGTTACCGTATCTGCCATAAATCTCGGATTTCCTCACAATGTTTTCGTTTACCGTAAGAGCATCAAACTCATTGGTACGTGACAGGGCTTGAACCTGAATTACCGGGAATCTAAAGCGCTAACCACTAAGGCACCGAGGCTTTTATAAGAATATTATATCTCGAAATGCTTACAACACTCCTGCCAGGGTACGCATTTCCCATCATCATTACGCAGAAGGTCAGCATCACATAAGCAGGCTGGTTGGTAGCAACCGGTCGCTATGGAAGCACACGGAATTGGTTTCTTGAGGTGCTGGCAACTGGTGAAGCACTTTTCCAAAGAACATTTGTAGTATTTTTCATTTGTCGGGCATTCTGTAAAATATCAAAAATAAATTCTATACATATAATAAAACTGTAACTGATCGCTGTCTGTACATGGAAAAATTATTGAAAAAAACATAATGAGCGGGCTTTATAAATGCAAGAATATCATTGGACAAATAAACAAAAATTACACAATTTGATTGAACCCCAAAGTAAGCAAATTAGATGGTTGTGTTATGGATGTTAGACAAACATATTAATACATAGAAATAATTAAATAGATACCAGAATAAATTTAATAAACACCCAGACCCGGAAAAACAAACATTTATGTTCATCACACAAATTCCCTTCGGGAATCGAACCTCGGCTTCGTGGTTAGTCGATGCGGTTAAGCGTGAACGCTAGCCACTCGATCAACGAGGCGGTCAGAAGGCAAGAGAACTAAAAACAATGTTTTTTTCACTTTGTCTATTTGTCTGTATGTTTGTGCACGCTAATCTTGGAAACTACTTAACCGATTTGGATGCAGTTTTCAGAAATATGTTGTGATAGCCTTCACTTAGCATTTAATGTTTATTTTATTTAAATCGGTTAACAAATAAAGAAGTTATGTCAATTTATGTCAGCCAAGTAATATGTACAAAGAGCCCTAGTATCATAAAATCGAACTGATATTAAATGGGGTTCAGCTTAGGTGGTAGGTAAATAATAGATTGATTAAAATATTACAAAGCCTACGTACAAACAATGTGCTATGTATTAAGAGGTGAAATACAAACACCAGCGGTGTTATATAAATCAAAAAAATGTTAAAGACAATTTCTTACCCAATGGTTTTTCCTCTATAGGAGAAGCTAGGACATAGCTCACAAAACACATAACCGTCAAAGTCACAAGCATCCTTGACTCCATCTTGATTCTAAGGCTTCTCAACCGTCAGTGTCATTATAAAGCAAGGTTATTTATAAACATCTGAGGTAGAAACAACGCTAAAGTAACTAAGATGACGTCATCTTTGTACAGGCACGCTCATATTGCAATTATTTTTAATTTGACCCATTAAACATTCTCACATGAATTACTTCACATTTTTTATAGAATTCCAAACAATTGCCTCTTTTTGACAAAATTTTATGATATATAGATTTTTTTAAATTTGGTGTACAAAAAAAGGATCAAAACAATAGTTTTTTTGCGTATCAAAACAATCATTAAAGAGTTTCGAAGTGTCTATTTATTCTCAATATTATACTGATCGATTTTATGATTTTATTCGCCCAAGTTTTATATATAACTAATTTACCAAAAAAAATGGCTGAATTAAAAACACATAGAAACCACGATAAAACATAATAAAAGAATTAAAAAAAAGGTAATTTTTCTGTTTGCAAATATTGTAAGAACTAGCTTACTTGCAACCTGCAATGGTTATCTCAAATTAGAACCTACAACTAACACATTCTTTGAACCACAAAACATACACATAAATACTTACTCAAATCACAACGAGTTCACAGTTCACTATTAGGTGGCTTAGATTTCTTACAATCAATATATGCTTCTTTGCATTCTGTAAAAAACTGGTCTAATGAGACTGCAACCCACGCTCGATAGATCCCGTACCATTTACTATAAAAAAGACAAAACATCACGTTTGTTATATTGGACACTTGTTAAATATTGATTTTCTTCGGTTTTTTATATTTGTTTTTAGAGCGGCGACAGAAATACATCATCTGCAAAAATTTGAACTGTTCAGCATAGACAGACGTCCAGATAGGATTCCGTTTTTACTCTTTGAGAATAGAAATTTCAAAATTGATGTTGGACGCTCGTCATTCGATGTGGTCTGTTGGTGAACGGGATAAGCATCATAAAACTAGGTTCGTATTCCCGATAGTACAGGCATTTGTTTTATAAACATCATACTCGTATACGCTACTCTATATATTAATTTCATTAATTAATAACTATTACTCAAGCATAAAATGACATTTTGGGATTATATTATTCATGTAATTTGTGGAGATCAAGTAACTCTGGCCGCGACTGTACTTACGTGATCAGGTTTTAGGATTTCCCCTAGCTCGTTATTGATGGGATCAAAAGCAAATAATTACAGTCAACATATAAATATATTCTAGAAAAGGACCTCTAATTACCTACCTACTATTATTTTACAAAGAGGATCAATAAAAATAATTTACCTATGAAATCACAGAATGTATATTGGATATTGTGTATTGACGCGGAATTCGAAATAAAAATCATTTTTGTATGAAAGCCACGTTATTCTAATTTTAAATTATTTTTAGATAGTTTTTTGTTATTGTGTAATTGTAGTAGTTTTCTGTGCCATGGTGAACGGAAAATGTCTATGATTTGTGACTTAGTTCAAGCAAATATTCGTCAAATATGAGTTCCTACATGGAAGTATGGAACAAAACATTAGGGATGTATATCGGCCATAAAGCTAAGGGTTTGTAGATTTACTATCTGAAGATAAGACTACTAAAATGTACATAAGTTAGATAAACTCATTTATTACTTGACGTGGTACGAACCTAGACTACCGAAATGGAAAAGCGCTTTGCTTTTCCATTTCGGTAGTCTAGGTTCGTACCATATACCAATCATAGGCCATCGCATCTCTATTCTCTTATGCGTATATACCTACATAAAACTTTGTCAGCATCTATAGTATACTAACACTTGAAAGTTTATTTGAAAGAGGCGGCGATATTTGAAAGAGGCCTAAGTTCAACAAGAGACGGCCAAACTTTGAAACTATGATCGTGACGAAGAAAGACTTTTGATTCTGACATTTTATATAACTATTTACCGCAATTTTATCTGCACTTTGAATAAAGTACCTGGATGACCGAGCTTTGCTCGGTGTTTTGTTAGTACCTCACTTTTTTTCTTGAATTGTATTTGACATAATTTACAATGTTTATCTTGTTTCTGTAAAGCTTCCCGGAACAGTTTTTTCACAAAAAGAAGGAACTCAAAAAAAAAAAAGAAAAAAAAACGGACTGGGTTTTTAACCCGATTTCCCAACTGAGCTATTCTAATTTTGAAAATGTTGGCGAAATTTAGCTTTGAATTGTAGTGATATAGGTTTTTATTTCATAAAAACACGATTAATAAAAGAAACCTGAAAATAAAACCTTGCTAGATCGCCCCCGAAACACCCTATATACAAAATTTCGGTTTGTTCCCGTTCACCCCACCAAGCTTGGTCCCACCAGTAGGACGAACGGGAATTTAATAAAAAACAAAATTGGTTTTCGAAATCGCTGATATATACAAGAATTGCTCGTTTAAAGGTATTAGATGTTAAAGTAATATTACTTATCATTAACGCACTAATATATTTTTTATGATGTAAATGTATATTACTTTTATCTTTTTATAAATAATGTATCTTTCTATAAAAAATATTTTATAAAAATATAATAAATAATGAAATTTATAAAAATAAAAAAAAATATAATAAAAAAATATAATAAAAAATGAATGAAATTTTGTCTCAAATTCTTGTAACTTTTTCCATGGAATTATATCATCTAGTCTGATCATTAAAGGAACTATTTAAGAGAATTACTTAGGCATAAAATGATGTCTACAGAGGATACAGTTTTCTCTTACAATTACAAAAGCCATGTACTTGTTCATAAAAAAATCTAAATAACTCGATTATTCTATTTCCGAATAAACGTATTGATACAACCCTGCGCTAAAAAATCTAGAAAAAACTTCTAAATTCTAACACGATTTTATCTTTTCCGATTTTTCGTTGTCCTAGATTAATTATAAATTTATTGTCACAGCGATTATCTTTCAGGCATTCTGCCTGATGTTACAAAACGCACTCTAAACCGTTGGGATACGGTTCATTTCTATTATACATTTATCTCAAGCCATTTTACTGTCATCTAGGAACTCATTAGTCAAAGTGACAACACCAGCAATGCCTGTTGCCCATTTAGAGACTCACTGAGGCAATAGATTTAGTTTATCTCGCAGGTAAGCCAGTATGTCCATTAATATAAGCTGGGAATCAAAATAAATAACCCTTAGGCTAAAGATATACTCGCCACAACTAAGGATCTTGTCTAAGAAACACTTTGCTATATGTGCGATTTTGTTCGCGTTTGAATTTAATGATCTATCTATACAAATAAATAAAATTGGAGTTTCTGTATGTAATATTAAGTTAACTGTTTTTTAAGGTACCGTACCCAAAAGGTAAAAAAGGTACCCTGTTACTAAGACTCCGCTGTCTATCTGTCTGTTTGCCACCAGGCTGTATCTCATGACCCGCCACACCTAGACTGTCGAAATTTTCACAGGCGATTTATTTCTGTTACCACTACAACAATAAATACTAAAAATAGAATAATATAAACATATAAACAGGAATTTTACAACAAACGATATTACTGTACGATTCATAGCGACATCTATTGGGTTATCGGGAAAAAAGTTAAGGAGCGGTTGATTTATTGATTGTCGGGAACAACTTAGTAACCATACCAATATAGTCATACCAATGTACAATATACGAGTATGTCACCGTTTTTAAACGTACATTGGACAAACTACTATTAATTATATAAGGAATTCATAATTTAAGACATGTGTAATAACTTGGTGAATGTTGGTCTTTAGAATTATTTTAGTAGGTTCGGTAAATTTTTGATAAATTGCAGAATACCTTTATAATATTTTGTAAATTATCTGAACAGATGTTTAATCATTCATGTTTGTTACTTTAAAATGTATCACATAAGGTGTTGATAATTAATACTACAATTTGCAAGCGTTGTTTTTAATACGCTTTTATTAGCTTGGGTTGTACGTATGTATGTATGTATTTATCTATGTAGCGGAATCTTTAAGCTTGATTTTCGCCAAGTTCCAACAGTCGGATTGATTCGAAACTTTGCACACCTATTAAGGACCGATGACAATGCAATAATATGAAAATAGTTCCTCATTATCCTTGCTAGGACCGCCAGGATTAAGAAATTCTTTTATAGATCCTTGTGAGTAAGAGAGACAGCACTATCGCGCGCGATCTGC